>JACCPG010000158.1:19535-53707 GCA_016069955.1 Drepana arcuata
CCTCTTGCCAGCACAATACGTAACTCGCATAATACTCCCCGCGAGAGTGCGAAGTTCGGTGAGAGAAGAAATAGTGAGGAGTTAGTCATTAAATATCTTGTCGCCCTTAAAACTTGTCCCCCCCAGGGATATGTATGTGAGTAAATAACTGTCGCCAAGAATCTTCTCTCACCATGATTACATATCATCACGCCGAGTCCCTAACGGGGTAGGCAGAGTTGTTAGAGCGCCAGTTCTCTCTAGATCTACATACCTCTTTCGCATCGTCCACATTAATTATAGCCTCTCAGCTAAATTACACTGTAAAACAGCATGTAAGCTGCTTAATTTAAAATGTTATATTTTAATTTCAGGATCGTTTTCGTACGTGGACCCTCGGCAGAAGGTGCGCACGGTGGACTATGTGGCTGACAAGCAGGGCTTCCACCCCCTCCTGAGCGACGTGCCCCCCGCTCACCCCAAGGACTCAGACTCGGTCGCCCAGGCCAAGGACAGGCACTACCAACTCTACGCCAAGATTGCTGAGCAGCATGCGCACCCTGAAGGTCAGTTAGAGTTTTTTATATATCTTAATTTTATTTTTTTTATTTTGTTTATTTATTTCAGGCAACGAGGCCCATAGACATACACATACACTATATAAAATATAAAATACAATAAATGCTTTATCGGATATATTTTAGGTGGCAACGTGACAGATGGCGAGTCCATCACCGTTAATCAAACACGACTATACATACGTCTTTGAATTTCTTCTCAAACGTATGCAGGCTTCCTCTCGATGTTTTACTGCACCTTAAAGGTCGTAGTGTGGTTTATGTCTGTAAATTCATGGCTTCCCACAGTCGTCTTCAAGGAGGTAGGTGGAGGTGTGTAGGTAGTATCCACACACCCACTTTTCTCCCGGAGAGAGATATTTTAGGTGCCAACGTGGTCTAGAACAATAGTATTTTCATTATTATTGTTATTATGTAATACTGAGAAAGTTTGCATAGCAATGTTCTTATTACACTTTCTACCCGGAAACAAAGGCACGGAGAAATGTAAATGATTCAGGATAGCATGGTTCTCAAGTAACTTTAATAATTACCAACCTGGCGACTTTGCATACAATATTTATGCGCACATTTTCGCTGATCAGAACAACACTATTACGAAACACACATCTGTTTGCAATTCACACGTTAATGACTGACTGACTGACTGACCAAATTGGGCCGAACTGCACTCTCGACAACTTTGGCAATGCTCTTGACCTGGTTCCATTTCATATCTAATGTCGCGCATGCTTCGAAACAAAAATTTTTATCATTTACGGCGAACGAGAAAAGAGTTAAAGAATGTCCTCCTCCACACTCCTCACACCTCTGTTTTGCAAGTTATAAGTTTTAACCGGCGTGCATGTATGAAGAGACTGATGCATGAGACTGATGCATGTGGACGAAGAGAAAGAGGTATGTAAGTCTAGAGAGACCTGCTGCTCTTCTCTACTCCATGAGGGTAGAGTGATGATATGTATCTTATTTTAAGGTAACTTAATAGATGCACCTATGTAAGGTGTGTGTAAATAAATAAATAAATAAATGTTTCGGGAATAAAAATGAAACTATCCAGCTAATAATCTACCCCTGGTCCAAATTTATCCAACTCGGCTCAGTAGTATTTGCGTGAAAGAGGAACCAAAATCCTCACAAGCTTACATATTTATAACAACATGAATAGTATCGAAATGGTATCTCATCTCGAAAAACTTTTCTCGTTTTCAGAAATCCAAGTACCCCGCCAATCTGAGGCCGTAGCCGAAGCCACGGCGAAGCACGCCGAGCTTTTCCGAGTGATAGCCGAACAGCACGCCCGCATCGCGGCAGAGAGAGAGGCACTCCTTCGAGAAGAAGAGGAAAGACAACACTTGCAGGAGCTCGAACAATAGACCCCAAAGAACATTTGGATGATAGAATAGCTAGATTTATATAGAACCTGCATGCCCTTCGCATACCAATATCAAGCGTTGTTGTAAAAGCCTTTAAAAATATGTTTGTCTCGCTCCCGAGGGCTTAAACTGTAATTTGCCAGAAAAAGCAAAGAATATTTGAGTAGTGTCTCTTCCACGTGTACTTTGAATGATTAATCGTGATGGGAATGCATGACATATCTCTTGCATTTCTTTGATGACTTCGGAAATCTGGTTCATAAGCTTTGTCCGCCCTAAATGAAACTTATATCTATATATTCTGGTAACGATGCAGTACCATCATTATCATATAAGTTCCATATTGTACTAATGTTCTTAATATAAATTGTATGTAAACCTATGTATATATGTAGTATACTAGGCATGAGCTACTGACCATACATACAGTTAGTAGCAAATTGTTTTCGTGCAATATAAACGTAATTTATATGGTATTATTTATGTAATCATCAGAATACTCTCTAAAATTGCCATATTTTTATACTTTTGATACTAACTTTTATACAGAACTAAAAATCATTAAATAATGTTAAAATTTTATTGTAGCCATTATTCCAACCCCTGTTATATCGTTGCTATCATTTGATATTCAAGTAAAAGATTGTCATCAAATCATTAAATGTTTAATAGTATTGCAACACTGCACACACGTAAAGCAAGATGATCATATTTTTCAAAGACGTGCAGGAGAGCATCTGAGGGTTTAGCCGGTGCTATCTGAAAGTAAACAAGTATATGAACGAAAAAATATTGTTCTTAAAAATTCCTAAAAACAGCATTATCTAATTTAAGGGTTAGTTCCCACTCGTAGGCATTGGCCCAGTTAAACTTACATGACCACTTTGCCCTCTGATTCATTTTGGTGCGACAAATGACACTCTTATCAAAATTCTTGTCTCACTCGTCCCCATCGATTAAGATCGATTGCTATCGTTATGCACTTACTGATTATAAAATGAGTACCAACAGATGTAGGTATAGATATTATTAAAATCTTACTTAGCATCCATACAGCTACATAGATCCAATCTATAGGACACTCAAGGACGGGAACCTCAAGAGTACTCGAAACCGAGCATTTACGAAGAGACTGATGTGGACGAAGCGAAAGTGTAGAGAGAACTGGCGCTCTACTCTCTTTGCCTACCCCGTTAGGCACTCGGCATGATGATATAAATAATATTACATCCTGAACTTTTGCATTTGAGAATAATGATTGCAACAGCTCATCATCACAAATTTAAGAGCTGGGCTCTTGTCGTCGTCTCTGATGCAGTCCCCTCCATTCGCTTCTGTCCAACAACAGACTACAACAGCTAGTCATGGTAAATTGTAACGAAATTTGTATATAAACGCAACTTACTGGTAGGTGGTGGCCCCCCTGGCCCCCCTGGGCCTCCAGGTCCCCCAGGACCCCCGCCGTGGCACCCAGCCGAGTTAGGGCGGCCTGGATTCATGCCGCTCTGAAAATTATATTCAGGGTAATAATTATTTACTTCTAAATTCATTTTACGAACAAATATTTACAGGAATCAACCAGAAGCTTGACATTGAGACTCTCTCTTTACGCCTTTACGCCGACATTTTTATGCCTAAGAAGAAATTCCAAGGCGTATGTATAGTCGTGCTTGAGTAACGAGAATAAACTAGCCATCTGTCACGTTGGCACATAAAATATTTCTCTGACAGAACGTGAGGTACTACCCACACACCTATTCTTACCCCTTCGTGGACCCTTTCTGGAAGGCTTGAGGATATATATATATATAATAGTTATTGAAATGTAAATTACAAAATGTACTCACCACAGTGGCGAACAATATGGCCAACAAAGCCAAAATAAAGCCGACTATCTTCATGGTTGTGTCCTGAAACTGAACTGCAGATAGCTCCCTTCGCTGCCGTATATATACCACCCGGCTGTCCACAATGCCCATTAATAGTTCCGGAGCAACACACATTAAACGAATTATTATAATACTTGATAATTTCGTGTAAAGCTCATAATTTTTACAGGCGACGGAGCGTTAAAAAATATCGCTTTGATGTAAAATTGTTATTTTCCATACTAACAATGGTTTCGTCACAGAGGAAGGTCGTGCAATGGAATATTCCGTATTTTCATAAAATATATATCCTCACGCCTTCCCACAAGGATCACCGAAGGGGTAGGCAGAGGTGTATTTGGTAATACCCACACACCCATACACCCACTTTCCGCCAGAGATATATTTTAGGTGCCTTGTGAGTATATATATCCATATATATAGATATCTATATATATATCTATATCTGTATAGTTCTGCTTATTCACGCTTTGTAAAATTTTGGAATTAAATTCAGTGCTGCTTGTAATACCAATAATATTAAGCCAATTGAGTTTTCAAGTGACATTTAGTATCACAAAAAAACTCGGAATAAAACTAGTTAAAATCTATGTATTAAAAGCATTATTTAATATCTAAAATATAATATTGACCCTTAATTAGTCAATATCCAATTTCTTGAAGCTACCCTGCAATCCGAACTCGTCAAATGCCGCACTTTTGTCTCCAGAGCGCAGGTTCTCATCAACACGCCTCCGACTCTCTGCCATGAAGAACTGCTGATTCGCTTGTAGACGTTGACATAACTCATCTTTAAAAAAAATTGAAATATTCAAACAAATCACCAACGGGGCTGTTAAAGAGGATAGAGCCAATAGTGTCCTCTGTCCTGTGTAGTTGTCCTCTTGACAAAATATATCCACACGCCTTCCCATAAGGTTCCCCGAAGGGGTAGGCAGAGGTGTGGTGTATAGGTAGGAGAGAGGTGTACACATGCACTTTCCGCCAGAGATATATTTTAGGTGCCAACGTGACAGTTCGCGAGTCCATCGCCGTTACTCAAGCACGACTATACATACGTCTTTGCATTGCTTCTCAGACGTATGTATAGTCGTGCTCTCGATGTTTTCCTTCACCGTAAAGCTCGTGGTGTGACTAATAACTGCACTTAAGTTCAGAAAAACTAATTGGTACAGTCGGGATTCGAACCAGCAATCTTTGTGTCGCAGGCAACTACTCGAACGACACGGCCACAACTAATATCTACTCTTGACATTCCCATCCTTAATGGTTTGAACAATTCAATAATTGGTAAATAAATAATTTACTTAGTAATTGGAACGTGATATTCCTCTATCTGTGCCCTAAGACACAATCTCATTTTACGTCTATTTTGTCAACCTAATAAGTCCAATGTAACACGTGTTTCTTCAACTTTACACATAGTCATTAATTCTCGTTGCTGTGTGAACTTCTTCATAGCCGATCTAAAATCCTAAAGATCTTAAATCTCCAAAGTTCTCTTTTATCATTCATTGTTATCGTCTTTAGTGCGTACAATATACCATATTAGGACTAATAATAAATACTAAGTCGATCTAAGGCTCTGAGACTATAGCAAAGTAGTACGATAGTCAACCTACCTCTTATGGTGTTATGGTCCTTGTAATCTCCCCCCTCGTTCTTCGGAAAGGCACTTTTCGGCACAGAGTCATAAATAGCCTCAGATCCGATCTGATGAATGTTAAGGATATCCAACAGCTCCTTCTTGAGGAACGGTTTCATGAGCATCATAATTTTGTCTATAAAGTATGGGGCATTTATGATGTGGACGGATTTTAATTTTGTGAACATGCATTCCTGTAACAATTTTGGGGACTTGAAAGATATTATATAGCTACATATACAGAGACTATAAATAAAGATTCAAAATAAGGGTCGTAACTTAGAGCTGTGGTAAACAGTTTTAACTTAAGTGGTTAAAATTAAGACATACGGTACAGTGAAGAAGAACATCGAATGGAGACCTGCACAAATTTGAGATGAATTTCAAAGAGGTGGGTGAGTGGTGGGATCTAAATATGTCTCCAGCGACAAGAGTGTTGGTACATCACTGCCCTACCCTTCATGGACCCATATGGGAAGAGGTGACAATATAAATAAGTACTTTGTTCAAATCCACAACACAAATATTTCTGAAGGGTCGGCAACGCGCGAGTGATACCCCTGGTGTTTAAAGCGTCCATAGGCGGCGGTAGCCGCTTACCATCAGGCGGACCGCATGCTTGTTTGCCACCCATGTGGTATAAAAAACTCGTACTATAGGAACTAAACAACGATATACATACATATAATATATATCAATACGTAGGAAATCCAAGAATAGAGTATAAATACTCGTGTTCATAACACAAATATCTGCACTCTGCTGGTATCATTTGCAGCAAATCTGACAAGCAGATAAGTTGGCAGTCGTTGGACAATTATGATGATTGGTTATAAAGTTCTTATCAAACTCTCTCTTTACCTACAAGCAATTGATTTCATTTTACTCGTATTAACTTGATTCTACATCTAAATAATTAAAATTGAACCCACCTGTACGAAATACAAGGTTTTCTTTATTGTGGATATATCAAATCGAGCCACGTGACTCAATACAGACAGATCACAGTCGATGACGATTACAAACCTGAAAATACAAACCATTGGAATATTAGACATTTGAACTTTAGGCATGTTACGTTGGTTTGCACTTATAGAGAGGATGAGTGAAGAAAGATTGACGAAACAGATATACAAAGCGAAAGTGTGTGCAAGAAGAGGCAGAGGAAGACCTTCCAACTACCTAGATCAAGTCGATCGGACGCTCAAGGACGGGAATGTTAAGAGTACTCGAAACCGACGAGCATGTATGAAGAGACTAATGAATGTGGACGAAGCGAAAGAGCTATGCAAGACTAGAGAAAAGTGACTGTATCATCTCTGCCTACCCCATTAGGGACTCGGCGTGATATGTATATGTATGAACTCTAGGCTTTGCAGTTTTGTCACTAGCACCCCTTGGCGTGAACTACAGACGACCCCTCTCTAACCAAAAATTTACCATCTGTAGAGTCGTCTACCCTAAATAAGTTTATCAAATCCAAATTGAAAATAAAAATCTCTTACCCTGGCCAGGTACCTTCCTCGTATTGCCACAAGTCGAAGATCATCAGGAACACACGGACTGCATCAGCAACGTTTAAGTTCCTTGGATCAGGGTCCAGGAGACGGACGTATATCGCCCGGTAGCCTTCAGGCGTAGGTGTTGACAATGGGGCGAATAGACTGTCATATGAAATATACGAGGTGCTTAAGAAAAGAGAACAGTTGTCTCCTAGAAGTTGTAGAGGGTTGTGAATATCTCATGACGATGTGATTTATAAAATATCTCTAAAAATAACAAAATTACTATATTATTACATGGAGTATCATTGATTCCGAAACATAATTTTATGGGTTTCTATCAGAAACTAATAATAAGAAAAAATATAATATTGTTAGATTCCAGCTGTGTAACTTTATAATTACAGCAGATTTGTATCTTGTGTGGGAGTATACACATATGTATATTTATATACAGACTTTTATGGGACAATGAGGTAAACAAAAATAGGAAATAATAATATAATGTTTCATTATTAGCTTCCATTTGTATTATGCCCCATCACTATATAACGTTTATAATATAATATTATAATAATTAAAGTAAAATTATGTATATATAAAAAATAATTATTAATTTATTATAGATACTAAAGCCGTGGTGGCTTTAGTAGTTCAAGCAGTCACCTGCAACACAAAGATTGCAAGTTCGATACCCGACTTAATCAATGAGTATTCCTAACGTACAATTGTATTAGACACACCACGAGCTTTACGGTGAAGGAAAACATCAAGAGAAAACCTGCATACGTCTGAGAAGACATTCAAAGGCGTATGCATGGTGAAGATATAATATAGCTTTTGTAATCAAACCTATAAAAAAAACCTTAGCATGAACAAAGCATGTCACGAACAGAGAACCGATGTATTGTTGGCAAGCATTTGCCAATACTACTGTGTCAGCTACCAAAAGCCCTATTCCATATACTCACATCGTGTCCATACAAAAGGCGACCTTTTTATCGAAGCAGCGATCTTTGAAGAACTGACTGAACATCGTTCGCAGTGTGAAGTGCAAGTCGAGAACTTGCTTCGATATCTCCATACTTCTGTCACAACAGTGATATGCAATGAGGAGATCCATATCTGTGAACAACATTTTGACTATACAAATTTAGTAAGGCGTTATCTTGATGAAAACAAAAACTTTACTGCCTTATTGTAAATCTATTTTTTTATATCCTCACGCCTTCCTACAAGGGTCCCCGAAGGGGTAGGCAGAGGTGTATAGGTAATACCCACACACCCACTTTCCGCCAGAAGTATATTAGGTGCCAACGTGACAGATGGCGAGTCCATCGCCGTTACTCAGGCACGGCTATACATACGCCTTTGAATTTCTTCTCAGACGTATGCAGGTTTCCTCTCGATGTTTTCCTTCACCGTTTCCTTCATCTATTTTTTTAAGCCAGTTAAACAAATATCAATAATAGAATAGATAGTAAAACGGGGTTGTAAAGAAAGTAAAAGTAGAAAGGGATGCGAAAGTCTGCGTTTATTGTTAACCTTCAGTTATGAGAAAAGTACTAGGTATGGGAACAATTTGTCGTGTATTACAAAGATTCGAATTTGGTGTAATATATAACTATATATAACTTTTTATGGTTCAGCTAAATGGCGTGATGTTATCTAGAGCTACTTAACCTCTAACTCCTCATACAACCTCACCTCAGATGCTTTACATAACCGGTTTCAATTAGTGTTTAATTGCATAATCACCATTGAGCGGTCACACCGAATAGCAGCAGAGCAGATCAGGCAGAGGGTATAGAGCTAAAATTATCTCTGGCGGAAAGTGCGTGTGCGGGTACTACCTATACACCTCGGCCTACCCCTTCGAAGACCCTTGTGGGGAGGTGTGAGGATTAATTATACAAATACATATTATTATAATATAACAAAACAGATGTTTTTTCAACGTTAAATAATAATGAAAAAAAACTTTTTTTATAAAAATGTACGATTAAATAACCTTACCAAGTTATTGATTTAATATATTAATAGCTTAACACAATGATAGAAACGTCAGGAGTACTCGAAACCGACGAATTCATGAACAGACTGATGAATGTGGATGAGGCGAGGTCTGTAAGTCTGAAGAGGCACCCTTACTCTGCCTACCTCGTGAGGGAAGACGTCATGATATATATAAGTATACTGACCTAATATAGTGATTGTAATCAATTTAATAACAGACCAGAACGGAGTAAACTAAAGTCAATAAAAACAGATGATTCTGCGAATACAATGCCTTGAAACAAGCTTGCAGTGTGCAAAAACATATCTTGGACAACTTAAGTGACCATATGTCACTTAAGTACTAAGGGTTGAATAAAGAGACGGTTCGCAGGAGAAGCAATTACTTGATATGGATAGTGCCATCCACGAACACGCGCCTCACTATTTTCCCCTATAGTTTATAGTGTTAGTGTGCAACCTTCCACTAACGTTGAGTATTATCCAGTACACACTGATTACCTGAGTGCACACGCACACTACAATTAATAGAGTCGGGTCATACTCCCCGCATCCCACAACCCCCTCGCGTCGCAACCTCGGGGTCGCGGGTGGGACATTGGTGGGATACGTCTTCGTGGGTGGCACTTCTATAGCTGTGAAATCTTTCACGCGACCTGGCAATGACATTACTGCGCAGGTAATGTAATTTCTCCGTAAATTAAAGATCGCTAAAGATCTGGTCTCTTAAAGTCTATACTCAGTTGATTTTCCACCTGTCAATAGGTCCTTTGGCAAATGCGCCTGTGTAGCCAGCCATTCCCGCAATTTGCCAATGTCCTCCGGGGAAATGTCAGGGTTCTTCTCATACTCCTTCTCCACTGGAAATGGTTTCACCACGCCTTTGTTCATTTTACAATTGGAATGCGGTTTATTTATTGCATTCTGAAAACAAAACATTTTCAAATCCCCAGCTTTCGGGTAAACATCGAAGCGAGCTTATAAAAAACAGCTTACGACGAATTAAGAACTTCCTCGTTGTTTCATACTCGGTTAATAAGGGTTTATATCCCGTCTACTTTTAGCACCGATGTTCGAACACCGAATTAGGTGCCAGAAGAGTGGCTTTCAGCTCATTTCACACCATAAGCGTTCGAGGAAAGAAACTCCTTTGGAACCGTGAACTACGCAGACAGGTATTATTCAGTATTAGGTTTTCTAAGAATCTACAGGTGCATTTCTGACGACGACCAGACGACCGTCTGGTCTAGTGGCTAGAGCTCCTGACTGCGACACTTGAGGTCGCGGGCTCGAATCCCGCTGAGGGCAGATATTTGTGTGATGAACACGGATATTTGTACCTTAGCCTTGGATGTCCTATGTATTTATGTATATATCTATCTATATAAGTAAATATATCGCTGTCTAGTTACCATAACACAGGCTTTGCTTAATTTGGGACTAGGTCGATTTGTGTGGAATTGTCCCAGGTATTTATTATT
This sequence comes from Drepana arcuata, assembly GCA_016069955.1. Classification (NCBI taxonomy): domain Eukaryota; kingdom Metazoa; phylum Arthropoda; class Insecta; order Lepidoptera; family Drepanidae; genus Drepana; species Drepana arcuata. Next base: position 29,999 of record JACCPG010000158.1, read on the forward strand.
ATTATTTCAAATAGGTGAGATGTATGAATGTCATTGTTATATCCTTAGTGCGATAAATCACTCGTAAAGTTAATTGCTGGTCGATAAGTATTGAGTAGTTTTAGCACATGTTTCCATGTTTACCTTTAAGAATTATTTACCACTTTACAGCTATTTTTTATCATCGACGCATGCTTATATGATTGTAAAACGGAGACTAAAGATATCAAGATATAAGAGAGGTAGGGCATAACGGGTTTTCCGTTCGAATTCGGAGCTGCCCGACTGGGGCAGGACCTCCACCTTATAGAAGTCCGTAGCCAAATAACAACATTTTTTTGTGTTGTGTTCCTACGTGGTGAATAAGGTTTCCAGTAATGAGCTCCTTGGGGAGGGGGAGGATCACCTAAATTAATCTGCGTCGATGTGATGTAGCACCTCTGCCTACCCCTTCTTATTATTTACCATATAAAAAGTACTTCTTATCAAACCTTTGGTTACAAGGAGTTGCCATTCATATGCGTTGAATATAAAACTTCTTGTTATATTCAACTTGGCTTGGCTAAGTATTGTACAAATATATACCTCGCGCCTTCCCACAAGGATCTCCGAAGGGGTAGGCAGAGGTATATATATATATAGCCTCACGCCTTCCCACAAGGATCCCCGAAGGAGTAGGCAGAGGTGTATAGGTGCCAACGTGACAGATGGCGAGTCCATTGCCGTTATTCAAGCACGACTATACATACGCCTTTTCAATTTCTTCTCAGACGTATGCAGGTTTCCTCCCGATGTTTTCCTTCACCGTAAAGCTCGTGTGACTAATCACTGTACTTAAGTTCAGAAAAACTCATTGGTACAGTCGGGATTCGAACTTGCGATCTTTGTATCGCAGGCAACTGCTCGAACCACTCGGCCACCACGGCTCACGGGTATTTGTGTTGACATAATAAGTCTACCACGCTTGTTGAAAACGTTTCATAGTCTCAAGAGACTATATATATATAGTTATATCAAGATATAACTCAAAGTCGGCAAAGCACACACACTTGATGTAAAGTATTGTATCATAGTTCAAATAACGTTTTTTGCTGAGCCCTGCATTTACATCCGCGTTTATTTTATACATACATACTCATAACTCGTACTAATAAAATATCAAACAATGTATTGTGTCCCGATTCGCTTATATACCAGAAATGTTCCTTCTTTCAATATTATTTTCATACTTTCCATCTCGTGTAAACATGCTTCCTAGATATACATATTAATTCACTTGCTCCAGAATTTGTCCATTTACCAATATAACACACTCAGTCACTTGTTCATCTCTTTCAAATACTAGAACCTTAATCATGCCAGCATTCAGGCGCAATCTCTATTTTTAATATATTTTTTGATACCACAACTGTGGTAAATAAGCTTACGGCCCACCTGATGGGAAGCGGTTACCGTAGCCTATTTATTCTCACGATATCGAAGTATCACTTGCGCGTTGCCACTGTGTATTCAGAGAGTTATACTGTGTCGGCAGCATAATGAGATTCTTCTTTCATTATGGTAACTAGTGTTTGCAATTGGCCTTCTGATGACCCCAGTAAAACTGCGTCATCAGCGTATAAAGGTCAAGTGCCTAACACCAAGCTTCTAATTTTTAACACACATTAGTTATTTTTTATTGCTCTCTGAAAGTGAACTAGATAGTTTAATGAACAGCCACGCAGATATGAGTAAGCAAACCACGCTAATGACTCTCTAGTTTGAGTCTACGCCTCAGCAATTTGTTACCGCCTATGGTTGCACAAATGCAGGGAGAATGCAGCATAGAGTTCCCGGGGAGAGGAGCAAAGGAGAGGAGACGAGGAGTCTATTCCACAGTCTAAGCATTCGCGTTAAACACTTATTCTTACGGTTGAACAAGACAATAGCAGTCTTATCACGCAACTATGCATTTTAATTGATTAGTTCCGCTCGTGACGTCATATGTAATTATAACATTGTTAGTTATTTTTGAAACTTAATTAAATTCTGTTTTGCTAGTTCATTATAATTAAAGCTTATTGTTTATGAACTATTGAATAATTCATAAGATCTAATGACGTATTACAGTTATCCACATTACAGGCTTTGTCCATCTAAACATTAATTATTTCCGTAAAAAAAATAGTAAAAAAAATACCAATACGAGGAAGGTGGTATTTAATGTATATAAAAATATTTCCACATTTAAGCGCATGAGCTTTCTTAGAGAGAAGAGCGCCATTTTCACCAAAAAAGCTCATGCTTGTGGCTAAGGAGTTAAAAATAAAAGCTTTGGTCGCAAAACAATTAATATATAATAATAATAATATATAATAATTAATATATATTTATAGTATCACTGTATCACTGTAATTGAGATGCGCTCCATCTAAAAAAATTTGGCGTAATAATTTTAGATCGAATCCGCAAGAAAGAGATTCTCACAGCAACTGGCGTGAATGAGGTTTTTTTGTAAAGATGAAGAAAGGCATGTTACGTTGGTTTGGGAAGATAGGGAGGATGAACGAATAAACATTGACGAAATAGATATACAATACAATGTGTGCAAGAAAATGCAGAGGAAGACCACATCAAACTACCTAGACAAAATTGGATTCCCGAGAGAAAAGAGTACCCGAAGCTGAGGAGTAGGTATGTATGAAGAAACTGAGGCGTGTGGATGAAACACAAGACGTCTGTAAGTGTAGAGAGAACTGGCTCTCTTTACTTACCACGAGAGGGACTTGGCGTGATACATACATACATACATATCATCACGCCGAGTCCCTAACGGGGTAGGCAGAGAGTATAGAGCGCCAGTTCTCTCTAGACTTACATACCTCTTTCGCTTCGTCCACATTCATCAGTCTCTTCATACATGCTCGTCGGTTTCGAGTACTCTTAACTTGGCGTGATGATATCATTATAAGTACATTGAATTAAAAGTTGACCACCACTCTATTACCACCATATTTGAATGTAACAGATTTTTTTTATAACCTTTTCATAAAATTTTATTTTTATAAACTCACACATAGCGTAAAAAGTTATTCATGTTTAAATAATGAACCTCCATCTTCAAGGATAACAAAGCACAGTATTACTTACAAAATACAATTGGTTTCTTCACTTGTCAGCAGGGAGCGTCTGATATCTCCAAGTACCGTGTCCGCACTAAGACTCAAGTTAGATGTCAAGTGTCGCTACGTTTATTCCGCACTCGACACAGGTTTGTGTCTCTTGTGAGTTGAATGGCATTGAGGTGACAGACAAGCAGTCCATCTGATGGTAAGCTGTTACGGCCACTTAAGGACGCTTGCAACAACAGGATGAGCTTAAACTTAAGTTTAAAGTTAAGTACACCAAAAAGTATTTTTGAAACCATTAGTTGTGCATTAAGTTAATAATTATAAGTGTAAAATTAACATGTTCTAATATAAAAACTGTTGGTAGACCTAAATCAATAAAAAAAAAATCTGAACTACTGAAACTGTAAATACTGAAAGCACCTCTCGAAGCACTTAGTAGTGTTTCGACATACATACATATCATCACGCCAAGTCCCTAACGGGGTAGGCAGGGAATATAGAGTGCCAGTTCTCTTTAGACTTACATACCTCTTTGTTGTTACAAATTAATAAATATAATCTGAAAGAGCCGTGGTGGCCGAGTGGTTCGAGCAGTTGCCTGCGACACAAAGATCGCAAGTTCGAATCCCGACTGTACCAATGAGTTTTTTACACAGCCCACCTGATGGTAAACGGTTACCTCATCCTATAGGTATAATACATTGTACCCTATCCCTAGCTCGCTACCGACGTCATTTTGGGTGCTACTAAGCTAGCAGCATAAGGTAGAAACGTTGCCCTACTGCCAGCACTGCCCTGCTCTGTGGACGTATGGTAACCTTACCGCACTACCCCTCTGGGTTTTGTATTGGTAAGTAATATGGTAGATATTGCTCAATGTTATACCCTTATTCCCGCGTCAAGCTAAGCTAATCACGTGACCAAACACATCGGCTCGCTAATTACTAAGTCAGAAAGACCGCCACTTCAAAGCACGTCCTTCAATAGCGCAATTAGTGTCATGAATGTGACAACTATGCGACAAATGATTAATGAGCAATTATATCAGCGGGGCCTTCAACGTTATTAATAGCTGCCTTACTGAAGATTGCATCGAACTTACTTTTGAGCTGCAAACTTCTTTCATAAAAATAATATCATATATCCTCACGCCTTCCAAGGGCCTCGAAGGGGTTGGCAGATGTGTATAGATACCCACATCCACTCTTCGCCAGAGATATATTTTAGGTGCCAACGTGACAGACATCGAGACTTACGCCTTTGAATTTCTTCTCAAACGTTTTCCATCTCTACGTCTTTGTGATGTCACCTATAAAAGTATACGTGCGAGGGAGAACACGATATGCGCTATCTCATTTACTCTCTTACACTGCCTGCCACGAGTTATTGTTTATACAATAACAGAATAAAAGTGTTAGTCGCCTTAAACATCGGAGTCAGCAAATTTGTACGTCAGCAGCATTGCCCACAGCTACTTGATCAGGCGTTCAAAGGAACTGTACAAACTTGAATAAAAAGGTTTATTATTCGACAAATCTGCGGACTGGCCACATGAGCGATTGGCATAAGTAAGTAAAACGTATTGTAAATTGTATTTTGAGCAGAATGTTTGACCCGTAACCAGTGAGCCGTGGTGGCTAGGTGGTTCGAGTGTTGCCTGCAACACAAAGGTTGCAAGATCGAATCCCGACAGAACCAATGAGTTTTTCTGAACTTAAGTACAGTGATTAGCCACACCACGAGCTTTACGCTGAAGGAAAACATCGAGAGGCAAATTGCATACGCTTGAGAAGAAATTCAAAGGCGTATGTATAGTCGTGCTTGAGTAACGGCGACGGACTTGCCATCTGTCAAATCGGGAAAACAGTCCGAGTCCAAGCGCAAGAATGAGGGCGACCCCTTACTCCGTTACGACATCATAGAAAGACAAATATATTGTTGCATTCATGATATTACAATATTAGTTAGGATTGAAAAAGACGAGGCGATCCGCCCATCACTGGCACTATTCTTACATCTTGCGATAGTGCAGTAACTAACGAGTATCGATATCGATATTTGGAGCGTGTTAAATAATATTACGAAATTAATTAAATATATTGTAAGTACCATAGAGAGTAAATATGAACGTAACATACTCCATTTTAAATTACCAGTGCCACCGTGTTGTAGTCGCCGTATTTAGTTTGATCAATCATTCCAGTCAATCAATAATTTTCAATAGTGGGTGTGTGGGTATCACATCACCTATACACCTCTGCCTACCCCTTCGGGGACCCTTGTGGGAAGGCGTGAGGATATATATAATTTTATTGGCCAATGTAGGTAATACAAATATGTTATCATAATTTATATATTATTACAAGGAAATAAGCTTGGACGGAGTTCGCACGTGGTTCTTGAACCAAGCTTGATAGGTTAGGTGAGAAATCTTAATAACCTCAAACTTTCACGGTCAAGAGGTTCAAATTCAAATGTATTGCTTACACACAATTTAGTATAAGATACAACACCACAGCCTGTATTAGAGCACAGAGTTGTAAAATGTGTAGGTTCGGTTAACAAGCTTAAAAGATTGATGGCTTATGTTATAACAAAAAATTAACGTTTATTTTACTTTAAAAAATAAATAATCACTTGAATGACAACTTGTGTTTCAAAATTATAATCCTCTTTTTTTTTATAAGTACAATCGCAACAGGAAAATCGATATCTTACAAGGCATCACATCACTAAAATCGTGACTAGATCGTCTCGTAGAAACTGAGAGTGATGTTCGCGTGGGAACGGGGTTAGCCGATACACCGTCTAGTGACGAACAAAAACTTATTACGGAGGGCAAATACGGTGCAATACTGGCGGTAGAACAAGTATACGTTCGAAATCCATCCGATCAGATTATCCTCACGCCTTCCCGCAATGATCCCCTCAAGTATAGGCAGAGGTAAAAGAACACCTCTTTTCGACAGAAATATATTTTAGGTGCCAACGTGATAGATGGCGAGTCCATTGCCGTTACTCAAGCACAAATATACATACGTGTTTGAATTTCTTCTCAAACGTAAGCAGGTCTCCTTTCTATGGTTTCCTTCAACTAGTGGTGTGAACACTGTACTTAAGTTCAGACAAACTCAGTACAATCGGTTGCAAGCAACTTCTCGGCCACTGCCGCTATTTATTTATGTTAATTAAAATAATATATACTGAACTAAAGAAAAACTAAATTATAATTCGATTAAGTATATGTCATATTTTAATTCAAACTCGGTCGCCTAGGCCCAATTAGTTGTTGAATAGCACTTATGTGTATTTAAGTATACTTAAATACACATAAGTGCCGGAGCAAAGTTGTTAATATATTTTAATAATGTTAGTTAAGTAGAGCAATTTCGTGTTTGATTTAAAACTACTAACACGCCAATGAACCTTAGCTAATATTGAACGATGTCGCATTATATAAGCCCAAGTTAAGAAATATATGAAACCTTAAAAGTCAAAGCTCAATTCATATTAAAACCGCATAGTATGAAGATACTAGTGAATGTGGATGAAGAGGTTTCAAAGTCTAGAGAAAACTGGCACTCTCTCTGCCTACCCCGTTAGGAACCCTTATGGGAGGGCATGACGATATTAATATGTAGTAAGCCGTAGTTGCCGAGAGGTTTGACCAGCTGCCTACAACACGAAGATTGCAGGTTCGAATCCAGACTGTACCAATGACTTTTTCTGAACTTAAGTAAAGAGATTAGGCATACCACGAGCTTTGCAGTGAAGGAAAACAAAGAGAGAGAGAGAGAGAGAGAGAGAGGCGTGAGGATATATTATATTATTATAATTAACAAATAGTTAAGTTATGAGCATGTATGAAGAGACTGATGAATGTGGACGAAGCGAAAGAGGTATGTAAGTCTAGAGAGAACTGGCGCTCTATACTCTCTGCCTACCCCGTTAGGGACTTGGCGTGATGATATGATGATGATGATGATGTTAAGTTATCAAGGTCGCACATGAAAACATACAAGGATATAAATGCACGTGTCGACGTATTGTGCCGACAGTATATCTAGTGCCATCCACGAAGACGCGCCCCACCAATTTCTAGTCGAAGGGGTCGCGAAATGCGGGGAGTATGACCCGACTCTATTATTTGTAGTGTGCGTACTCATAGGTAATCAGTGTGTACTGATAATACTCAAACATTAGTGGAAGGTTGCACACTTACACTATAAACTATAGGGAAGAATAGTGGAGCGTATGTTCATGGCACTGAGACACGCCAATAGGATTAATTCTCACACCAATTTTCAACTTTCAAATTTTTTTTTCAATTTTCAACTTGCACAACACACAGACACCGATTTCGATATCAGTTCTCACATCAATTAATGCGCATAATCACTTAAGCGTCTATGAAAAGGTCACAACTGAAAGGTCAACCGTTATTTTGACCACAATGTTTTAACGACTGTATCAAATGGTTGTTACCAAATGAACCACCTTAAGCCTTAGGCTGGGTGGGATGCGAGTTACGTCTCAACGCACTTCTTACTAACAGGAAGCTCGCATATCTTAAGAGGTCTTTGGAGCATTACATACATATTTGTTGCCTTCACTATTGAATTGATACGACCTGTAATGGTAGCGTATATTTTTTACCAACCTGGTCCATCTCCAAATAGAGGATTTTTTTATATCATTTGGGTGGCAAACAAGCATGCCGCCTGATGGTAAGCGGTTACACCAGGGGTATCGCTTGCGCGTTGCCGACCCTGCAGGAATCTTTTCACACCCGTCTTGAAGAACTCCACGCTGTACTCTCCTGTACAGCTACAGTTCCACGCTGTACGCGTTCGCGGAAGGAAACTCCTTTATACACCGTTTCCTCCCCGTTATACAAGAGGTAGAACACACACATCTTCTTACATGGAGCTGTAAGAAGATGGAAATCGCCGGGGTGTACAGGCAGTACCCACACACCCACTTTCCGCCAGAGACATATTTTAGGTGCCAACGTGACAGAGGGCGAGTCCATCGCCGTTACTCAAGCACGACTATACATACGCCTTTGAATTTCTTCTCAGACGTATGCAGGTTTCCTCTCGATGTTTTCCTTCACCGTAAAGCAATTAGAGACCAAAGCTCGTGTTATATATATATACATAGGTATCATTGCACTTAGGTTCAACTATTGGTATAAATATTAATTATACAACTGTCGGGGTTTCGAACCTGTACTAGATTTCGAAAGTGACTTATTTATTTATAAATTCACGTGAAGGCTTGTAATGTAACTTGTTCCTCATATTGGACCAGCAGTCCATAGTATATACCCTACACTCGTACACATGAGGCACATATGACGTAATTAGAAAGTAGAGCTTATCAGACTTCCTGTCTGTTATCAACGCTGGTTGCAATCGGTTGCCAACAATATTTTGTGGGATGATCTTTTATTAGATTTTTTTTAGGAAGACAATCATATATAAGCATAGTTTATATAAATGTATGCCTATACGGCTTTCCACAAGGGTCCCCGATGGGTTAGGCAGAGATGCGTAGGTAGTACCCACACACCCACTTTCCGCCAGAGATATATTTTAAGAGCCAACAGGACAGATAGCAAGTCCATCGCTGTTACTCGAGCACATACGCCTTTGAATTTCTTCTCAGACGTATTCAGGTTTCTTCTCGATGTTTCTCTTCATCGTAAAGCTCGTGGTGTGACTAATCACTGTACCTAATTAAGTTCAGACAAACTCATTGGCACAGTCGGGATTCGTCCTACCGATATTTGTGTCACAGGCACCTACTCGAACCACTCGGCCACCACGGCTCTCGTTGTGGCATATCACGGAGTATAAGGGATCAGTTGATTTTCATATACGACGTGATACTCATCAGATATTCGATAAGGTTAACAAAAAATCTACATACTAGGTATAATTGCAATTCAACGTAAGATTATATTATTTAAAAGTCTGACCGAGCTTGAGGTCGTGGGTTTGATTCCTGCTATGGGCAGATATTATAAATTCTTGGCACGTTGACTCGGGACACCGATTTGGGACAAATATTTTATCTGTAAGTAGTTAGTTTCAACTCTTCTTTGTAAATATTGTTAATTGTTGTAAATAAATAAATAATAATAAAATAATTAGTTATTTATTTATAATATCTGCCCAAAGCAGGAATCAAACCCACGATCTCAAGCTCGCTCGCAGCTCGGGCAGATATTAATGTGCTATAATTTTCGTCAGAATAAATATGAACAGTAAAAAGCAATAAAGCCCGTTATATCATGATTTACCCTAAGTTAGTAATGCAATAAGAAATATGTTTTTCCACCAAACCTTCGCCTTGGTAACCGACCTTTATTCAGTCAATTAGAACATTTTATACGCATTTTTCCATATTTTTACCACAAGTTCCTTAACTTTTTAGAGAATTTTTACTTATTAAAGGTCACATTACAAGGATATTCAGTTAATTGTTTTTATTAGATTGGTTCTTATTTATTGTATTTTCTACCAATTAATGTTTAGTAGGCAGTCAATAGAACATATAATTTTAATAGACCAATCACTATAGGTACTTAAATTCAGAAAAACTCATTGGTACAGTCTGGATGTGAACTTGCGATCTTTGTGTCGCAGGCAACTACTCGAACCAATTCAAAGGCGTATGTATAAGTCGTGCTTGAGTAACGGCGACGGACTCGCCATCTGTCACGTTGGCACCTAAAATATATCTCGGACAGAAAGTGGGTGTGTGGGTACTACCTATACACCTCTGCCTACCCTTGTGGGAAGGCGTGAGGATATATTATTATTTTTATAAATAAATAAATAAAATACTACAGCAGTCTATTCCTTAATTGAAGAACATAACAAATAAATCACAAAATCCCTTTAATTAAATTAGTTAAGGTAAATTCTTTAAATTAAAGAGCTAAGCCATAACATCCCTGAAGATAAGGTGAAGATAAAGGTCCAGTCACCTGGTTACGTTGACCTCTACGATATCGCAGCCTCTGTGATCCCAATGCAGTTCGCATCAATCGCGCGTATTGGACGCACGCGCAACATCTTGTGTGCGACGCGAGACAAGTGACGTTCTATTAAATATTTTTTTCTAAGACATTTTCTGTGGATTAATATCTGTTTACGACTAAATAAGGTTAGTCGATTTTTTTTATATTTATTATTTTATAGTTTTTCTAGAACGTTGTCGTTAATAATAATTATTATTAATATTAATAAAAATCTATGTGTAAATTGACATCGTAATATCATGAATTGTATGTCGTCATAACGTTTAAAATACCAAATTAAATGGCAATAAACAACATATCCATAAACTGACAACACTCGTTAAATAATACGTAGATATACAACCAGTGTAAAGAAATATTACGTAGGTTAATTGTTACTTCAAAAAACGTATTATATAAGGGATGGTCTTCACATAGGTATTGTGTCACAATGATTATGTTAATTATGGCGGATGTTACGTCGTCATTTGGTTTGGTGGCTAAGGGAGTGGAGCATCGGTTCGATTGCCGGCCGGGGAAGCATGCAGTGTAGCCATTTATCGACCAAAATCTTAATAATATATCCTCACGCCCTCCCACAAGGGTCCCCGAAGGGGTAGACAGAGGTGTATAGGTAATACGTGGGTATTACCAATACACCTCTGCCTACCCCTTCGGGGGTTTTCGCCCCACTTTCCGCCAGAGGTATATTAGGTGCCAACGTGACATGCCAAAATCTTAACTAAAATAGATCAGCATTTATCATTCTTTACCGAAATTTCCAGAATCTGACTATGGTATGTTAAAATTAAAATATTTCATTTCACATAGGCCTAGGTGGGAACTTATAAAACGTCGAAAAAGGTGCACGGTTCGGGTTTGTCGTTGCTATAGAGAAGAACCGGCAAGAAACTCCATGGTTACTCTTTTCAAATCATTTGGTATACAATGGAAATATTCTTATATTACAGCATTAGTACTTAAGTATGGGGGAACAGCGTAGGCCGACAATATATAAATATAAGTGTGTATTTATATAACAAACTCCCTGCTTGTCATATGATGCTAAGAGGCCTGCGTGTGATAAGAAGACTTTCACAGTACAATGTACCACTGTTGCATGCATATATACACTGTGACTCAGAAAATAGAACAGTTGTTTTCTAGAAGTTGTAGGCTGTTGTGACTATATCCTTATGATGAGACGAGAAAAATAAATAAAAAGTACGACATTATTAAAAGGAGTAATAATCCCCATTCACACCACCAATCACAAAATCACATAATAAAAACATGTATTTTTACCGTTGTATTAACTGACTTTTTTTTTAGTACCTTATGACATATTTGAGCAGATATATGACACACCCTGTGTAAGTGACAACGAATTGTTTTGGACCCGAAATTCTATACTCGGCTTTACGCACTCCCGTTAAAATAAGACAGACAAAAATTGTATTTTCAATCGCATGCACTAAAAATCCAACAATAATATACTGAATGCGAAAAGTATGTTTGTTCCTCATTTACGCAAACATTGCTTAACTAAATTGGATGAAATTTGGCATTTAGATCACCCAACCCAACTAATGTTGGGTTAATAAATAGGTCGAAGGCTTTTGTTCTAGAAAAATTATCTAACAATGAAATCCAATATTAGATACGCAGGCTGAAGTAAATTCTTAATTTTGTTGAAGGAACGTTTAAGATAGAATTAGTACCATCAGTGATTACATACATACCTTCTACCACCGCACCTCTCGCCATCGACGGGGAATCCATCCCCATACCTTGGAACCACAAAGGTCTCGCACTGTGCGCTTCCAAAGGAGTTTCCTTCCGCGAAGGCTGTGGAATGAACTCCCCGTTGAGGTTTTCCCTGGAGAGTACAGCATGGAGTTCTTCAAGAAGGGTGTGAAGGGATTCCTGCAGGGTCGGCAACGCGCGGCGATAGCCGCTTACTATCAGGCGGACCGCATGCTTGTTGGTCACCCATGTGGTATAAAAAAAAAAAATACCTACAAACTTTACCTCATCATGGTATATATAATGTGACGCAATTTGACATACGTAAACTTAAAGCTTGATGTTATGGGCGGCTCCGGAAGCGGCACGTCTCTACTAAGGTTGGGGCACGCATGGCTGCAGCTGCTCGCGTAATGAAATTAATGTGCGGTAGATTTACTCACTATCTTACTATCTCTGGCCTGTGACTTGGCTCGTTAAATAAGATTTTGTCAATAAATTAAAGTTGTCTGTATATACCTACTGCTGTTTTTCCTGTATTGGAACATAAAAACATTTACATATTGAGACTTAAGTTTAAGAACTATAAACATTAGGTTAATATGTAACCCACGTTAAATGAACACAGCATTATGTGACAGATTTTCTTTAAATATATACTGTTATAATAATCTCTCCATCTCTACGAAAACATTATTAACTTATTTCAATCGGGTTATTTTTCTACAGTCGAGAAAAAAGCTATAAAAATCCACAGTTTTACTGTACTCTACGTATCGTACAACCACGAGCTTTACTGTGAAGGAAAACATCGAGAACTGGCATATGTATTTATTTAAGTATATTATAAATGAACTTGAAACTTCACGTCTGACCTGGAAGCGGAACCCAGTTAGAAAAACAGTCAATTTATGAATGTCTGTTTCAAACAAATTGCACGGTCTTGAACCAAAAAAACTGGCAATAGAAATCGATATACATACATACATATATAGCTACTATTAATTTAATCTGTAGTATTTATTATTCTGCAATAATACATGTCCTACGTGTTATTCCAGCTAATCATTGATCTCTCTGAAAAACCATGTTATTTTTTTCGAGGAAATTCAAAGGCGTGTGTATAGTCGTGCTTGAGTGACGGCGATGGACTCGCCATCTATCACGTTGGATAAATATCATCACGCCGAACTGGCGGAAACCCCAATGCAACCCAACTTCCGAGCTCGCTCACTTACACACTTACGCACAAAAGCCGTGTATTTTCTTAGCACCTAATAATTATCTGGCTGAAGGCCTTTCAGCATCGTTCGATTAATTAGTTAAACTTCCCTGAACGCAAGCCATGAGACGATAAAAAAAAAAGATACACATACTCGTGCTCAACACTTAGTACTTGCCCTCAGGAATCGAACCGGTGACCTTTAGCTTCGCAGCACTACTGAATGTATATTGACAATGGGAATACCGTAACATGTGACCTCGGAAGTCCATTACAAAGCCTTTCCTTTTCTAAACCAACGCGACTCAAACATTATTGTGCTACGATAATATTTACGTTCGTGGATGACTCACATTAAAATGTAGGTACTATGTATACTAAATCAAATCAGATCAATAATGTTATATTCCACGTCAGGAACGATCAGGACAGTTATTCAACGTTACATACAAAATATAAAATAACAGCCGTAGTGGCTGCAGTTGCCTGCGACATGAAGATCGCAAGTTCGAATCCCGACTGTACCAATGAGTTTTTCTGAACTTAAGTACAGTGATTAGTCACACCACGAGCTTTAAGGTGAAGGAAAACATCGAGAGGAAACCTGCATACATTTGAGAAGCAATCCAAAGGCGTATGTATATGTAACGGTGATGAACTCGCCTTCTGACACGTTGGCACCAAAAAAATATCTCTAGCGGAAAGTGGGTGTGTGGGTATTACCTATACACCTCTGCCTACCCTTTCGTGGACCCTTGTGGGCTATATATTAACCAAAATACCCAACATGCTCATCACACAAAGTGCATCCTGTTACATCAAACAACTAACGATACCTCATAAAATATAGAAAAGCTCATTAAAGCAGAACTGCATTGTAGCTATACGATGCCATCCGAATATCTGACCTTCACCAATTGCGTGTTACTAATGTATATCCGTCTTCTCCATCCTACGTTAATTTCAGCGCTTCCCAAATCTCCACGCGATAGGTAATCGCGATGAATCCGCTCATTGTTCGTCGACAATTCCCATTGTCTCACAATGTGGTATCGCCGTGCGTACATCTCAGCAAGCGCGAGCGATTTGGCAACAGACTACTTACATTACACCTGTTATAATATTTCTACTTGCGTTGTTACGCCTATTTGCGTGTGAAAGCGTCTTAATAAAAACATATATACGAAATATGATAAAGTGAATACTTTTGAGACACCTCACATATACGACAAGGATTCGTTTCAAGATAGTAATTATTGCCGAGTAGTTTTAATAATGATGCATCTGACCTGTTTTAAACAAACTAGAACATAACTTATAATCATAACTTCACGCCATCCCACAAGAGTCCCCAAGGGTTAGGTAGCAGAACCTTCTCACACACACACTTTCCGCCATAGATATATTGTTAGGTGCCAACGTGCGTTAGACATACCAAGCTCTCATAACGGAAACAGTAAAGATGAGTTGTCCTGAATCAGTGCGTTCCAGAGGTAAAGGTAGGTTCACGTTGTTAGGACTTTGCCAGTAGTGGAATGTACCAGGCTCACAGTAAGCGCAAAGGTTAGTAGTCCCGAAGTCCCCAAAGTGATAGACGAATAATAAAATTAGTACAACAATAAATCACCATTTTAATAGACCGTGCACGACCTGTAATTCACACATTAATTATATTGCAACACTGTTCGTTAAGGTAGGTGTACTTTTGTGATACGAAGTTGGTTTGGATGTATCCACAGATGTTGATACAACACTGAAGCCTTACAGAGACACCCTAATAGATAGCATCAAATTAAGACACATAATACATTGATACATACTCATGTATCAATGTATAATAACTACGTTTGTTATTATATTGTTGTTTTTATTATTTAGTCCCCAAATATCTTAATATATATATATATATATATATATATATATAAATTACGTGTCACGTTGTTTGTCCGCGATGGGCTCCTAAACTACTTAACCGATTTCAATCAGATTTGCACACCGTGTGCAGTTTGATCCAACTTGAAAGATAGGATTGCTAACATCTCAAAATTGGACCCGATAGATGGCGCTGCGATCGTGTTACGGGCAATTAAACTTTTTCACAAAAGCAAAGCTGAGCGGGACAGCTAGTATGTAATATGTATATAGATAGATATTTGGAGGAAAAGTAACGCCGTAGGTTAGTACGGGTACATAAATTGTTTTGTTATGTCGACTAGTAAACTAAGTTACACAAAAAAGTATGGTAAGGAAATAGATTTCATGAGAAATACAAATACGTATGTATTGTCGTGCTTGCCAACTGTCGTATTGGCAGTTTAATTAAGGCACCTGTGTCTTTATCTTCGGGAACTTGTAGGTGAATTTTTGACGGTATCTTCAATTCAATTGCTTTCTCTAAACGCAAGACAAGACCATCAAACACAAGCGTAATCGCTATAACGCCGAGTCTAATTGATTTCACCCTGATATCTATGGAGCTGGGTTACCCAACACTATCACGCAACACTGTGGCCCACTGCGTGAACTGTACGTGATTTACCCTTTGTGTTTGGGTACGTCTGGCTTTGACCATTACAGATGTTAGATAACAAATACAAGTAGTTGAACATACTCGGAAGCGCAAAGGTTTTTATTTTTATATCAATGACGAAGCCAAAACCGCATCTATCCTGCCAGGAACTTCTTAGGACTTATCTGGGGTTAGAACTCCTGTGGGGTTAGGCACTGCTAGTTCATCACTAGAGCTTGGCTGCACTGGTAGATATCATTGAAATATTATAAAGGCTAACAGGACGGGAGAGAATATTAATTACACATCAGAAATTGAAGCATTACTGAAATTATTATTTGTAAATGTTTGATCCTTGAAACAGGAAATGCTAGAAATGTTAGAAAGGATTTACTTACCTTATATGGTCACGTTGGCACCTAAATATATCTCTGGCGGAAAGTAGGTGTATGGTACTACCTATTCACCTCTGCCTACCCCTTCAGAGACCCTTGTGGGAGTAATGAAGAATAAGGCGAATCCATTAATCCACCGTTATTTCTCGCGCAATTAAATCGTGAAACCATTAATACCAGCTCTGAAAGGTATACTTAAAAAAAGCACAGTTTATTTGTCCTATGATAACCCTTTTGTAACGCTATTACGCGACAGACGACGAAACTTTTTTTATATTTATTTTATTCTGTGGTTAACAGTTGACGGTTGACGGTTTTCTCTGCCATTTAAATGAATCTATTACTTCAACGGAAAAGTAACATTGCGTGCTGATTTCGTCTGCTAAGTTCCGGCGTCATTATCACAAATAGAGATACATTATGAAATATAACTTTAATCTTGAATATTGCATTTATTTAATATCTTAATTGAAACCAGAACAACAGAAACCTTGAAAAAGATGGCGATAGATTCACCATCTGCCACATAAACACATCTCCGGTGATGAAAAGCCCCGGTGGCGGAGTGGTTCAAGTTGCCTGCAATGCAAAGTATGTAATCAATGTACCAATGAGTTTTTATGAATTTAAAAACGGTGATGAGTCACACCACAGGCTTTAAGGTGAAGTAAAACGTCGAGAGTAAGCCTGCATATCTCTCAGAAGCAATTCAAAGACGTAGGTATAGTCGTGATTGAGTAGCACCTAAATATATCTTCGACGGAAATTGAGTTCGTGGATTCTACCTACACACCTCTGTCTAATCTCAAAGTTCTTCGACTAGTACTTCCTAGGCAGAGAGAGTAGAGCGTAAATTAATAAAAGTGACGTAATTAATAAACGTTCTTTAAATAATTTTGTTACACATTCTAACGTATTTAATGTAAAAATTGCATTATTATTTGGTATCAAAAGCGACTTATAATATTTAAAACAATCGGAAATAGACCCAGCGATCACTAGCTTTCGAGAGGCCTGATCACTCAGCTAATCAATTGGTCGGTATCTATATTGGCTGTATATGATCAATTGTAACAGTTTAACACTATCTCTTCAAGCCCATTACAATAACACCAATTTTACACAATAGGACATGTCTGACTGTCAATGTCATTGACAAGTATCGTAATTGGAATCCATCTAGATATTTGTGTGGTTATACGGAGGCTAACTATTGTGTACTACATGTCTGGGTTGTTTCGTTGTTAAATATATGCATCACTATTGGAAATACTGAAAGGATTTATGACAGGAGTTATGACGGGAGTTATGACGGGAGTTATGACAGGAGTTATGTCTTGCGTTCTAGGTCGATAAGGTATAGAATATCGAATTATTTTTATCCTCACGCCTTCCCATAAGAGTACACACACCCACTTTCCGCCATTTTAGGTAGTTCAACACGACTATACATACGTCTTTGAATTTCTTCCTCTCGTTGTATTCCTTCACGGTAATGCTCGTTTCTGATTATCTAGTTATATTAGATTTGATTAGATTATCATTACACAAGCTTTGATTAAGTTGGGGCTATGTCAATTTGTGTGGAATTGTGCCAAGGTATTATTCATTTATTATTATTTATTTATTCTGTTCTATTCTATATCAGGTTAGAATACAGATCACATTTCTATAAAAAATCCTGATTACTCATTACCGTTCGCCGAAACAGAATGTTAGCAAGACAAGACTGATTATATACTTAAAAAAAATGTTAAAGGAGTTTGGTTTTTCCTCAAGCGATTGTTCCGCAATATGTGAGTATGTATGATACTCGTGTATATATATGTACTACTTTTGAGAAATTCCTTTCACCATAACACAAAAACACCAAATGTCAATTGCTAATCTATACCCTAGCTGTTTCGCAAGGTGTGCACTTAACTGGATTAATGCGGACTAAACTGGATTAATGCGGACTAAACCGGATTATTTTTCCCCCAACCGACAGTTTGGTCGCGTCGCACGCACATACGGAATTGAATGTTGGCTTTCAAGGTATCTGCTGAATGTGGAAAAAGCCACAAATTTAATCGCTTAAAATGTATTTTTTTTATAATAATTGATATTATAGTCCAGAAATCCTATGCATTAATTCAAACGATCCAATTATAATAATATACAATTTAAAATTAAAATTTGCGTAACAACGTAGCGTAGTTAAACGTTCAACATACCGCTACAATTGTTATATAAAATGTACTAGGAACATATGTATCTGCTTACAAAGCTTTTCAATACATACAAATCATCAAGGTCCTAACGAAGAAACTAGAGGGTCGAACTCGAACGCCAGTTCTCTATAGACTTACACGCACCCATTCGACTAGACACGTATATAGCTTTAATCTATTTTAACCACAGCATGCCAATTCTATGTCGTAAAGTGTGTAAGGCGTCTGTGGTTTTTGTTGCTCGTGTGATCGTGTCGTAACCGCCGTACGATGATTGTCATCGCGGTGGAAATGAGGGCTCAACTTAACACTCACTTACTCATTACTTAGCAAGTTTATAAACGTAATGTTACATACGTGGTGTTACCCGTAATAACTTGATGCGAGATCGTAATGTATGACTGTCACTGTGCACGTTGATCATTGTGGCAAGCCGTGTCATTGGCCGGTTAAGAAATTTATGGAAAAAAAACGTTTTATTTTTTTATATTACGAACTTACCGTAGCCTATTTACACTCACGATACCGAAGTATCACTTGCGCGTTGCCACTCTGTGTTCGGAGAGTTATACTGTGTTGGCAGCATAATGGGACTAATCCCTCTGCTGCCAACACAATATAACAATCCTCCCCCCTCCCCAAGGAGCTCATTACTGGAAACCTTATTCACCTTACAAACCTTATTGACATTACCTTATATATCCTCACGCCTTCCCACAATGGTCCCCGAAGGGGTAGGCAGAGGTGTATAGGTAATTCCCACACACCCACTTTCCGCCAGAGGTATTGACATTACCTTACCTTACCTTAAACATTACCTTAGAAACACAACACAATAAATTGTGTTATTTGGCTACGGACTTCTATAAGGAGGATGTCCTGCCCCAGTCGGGCAGCTCCGAATTCGAACGGGAAACCCGTTATGCCCTACCTCTCTTAAACTTCGCTTCGAAAACATTTCTTCTTCTTCTTAAAACGAAGAAAGATTGACGAAACAGATATACAAAGCAAAAGTGTGTGCAAGAAAAGTCAGAGGAAAGCCACGTTCCAACACCACGATCAAATCGATCGGACGCAGAATTTTCTTGCACTAGTGTATTTGGCAGTTCGAGTGTATGAATATGTGGTGTACTATGGTTCCTTAACTTAGCGTTCAGTAATTTTCCTAAACGCCATGTGGATACGTGCAAGACCGACAACGCCGCGAAAGATATCCGTTAGTCGTCATTGCAAATGATTGTTTTACACCTCTGCCTACTTTTACTACTTACTGGGAGTAAGTTCTTTAGGTATGGGAGTAATATTATACATACTTACATCTAATTTGAAAAAGTTTTGTTCGAATTTTAAATACCGCAACTAACCGTCACGGATATTGCATCGAATGTCAAGGGGAGGCGAAAAGGTTCCACAGGCGGCTGCAGCGTGCCTAGTCTCTCTTCCTGAACACGGAAGTGAATTTTTCGTGTCGACCTTTGAGTCTCTGTAAATTGTCGTGTACAAAAAAATGGCTGTCAATTCACGTCAGGCAACTTGTATAACTTGAGATAGTTGTAAAAAAATATACTTAAATACCTAATATATGTAGGAGTTGCGCAACATCAAGTGCGTATGCATTGCAAGATGTGGTAGTTAGTACCCACATCGCCACTTACCTCATCTATTGAGTGTATATGTAATATAATAATATATCCTCACGCCTTCCCACAAGGGTCCCCGAAGGGGTAGGCAGAAGTGTATAGGTGATACTCACACACCCACTTTCCGCCAGAGGTATATTAGGTGCCAACGTTACAGATGTACTCAAGCACGACTATTACATACGCCTTGTGAATTTCTTCTCAGACGTATGCAGGTTTCCTCTCGATGATTTCCTTCACCGTAAAGCTCGTGGTGTGACTAATCACTGTACTTAAGTTCAAAAAAACTCATTGGTACAGTCGGGATTCGAATTTGCGACCTTTGTGTCGCAGGCAACTGCTCGAACCACTCGGCCACCACGGCTATTTTTATTCTATTTAGTATATGTATCTATTTGTATTCCCAATATATTTACACTCATACTAAAATCGTAAAATCATAATGTGCTTATAAAAATGCGGTAGTAGTGGCAAAAAATTATTGACCGAGTGGCGTAACGTGTTGCTATGTACGAACAAAAGACATCAACGCGCGTGCTTATCTTTATTATTTATAACTTTCTTTTATAATAACACATTCCACTCTATAATAAAAATAATATATGTATTTTATAAACATACTATTATTATAAATATTATTTTCATCAGATTCAGCTTTTATATTTTGCGGTAAAATACGTAGAGAACTATTCTCAGTACACTTCTTCGTAACGTGTGCGATTTATTCAAGGTGTATACAAAGGTTTACTTCTACTGCAGTTTGAAACTAAAACACCAATACTTCCCTCTAATAAAGGAGGAAATAAAATCATATTGGTTTTGACCAAACATTAGCATCAATTATGTATTTGAGTGACAATTCAATAAATAAATATTATTTACCGAATATTATAAGTATTTTTTGTTTAATCGTTTCACCTTCAGATTTAACAATTCTAGGAAAAGATATAGATTATAATTTTTTATGTACATTATCTTAAAGGTCTGATTACTTAGATCTTTATTAAAGAAGCAGATTGCAAATGTTCTTTCTATGCATTTATTTATTGATCATATAATTTATATATCTTGATACCTTCCCAAAAGAGTCGCCGTGGGGTAGGCAGAGGTGTGTATGCTATACCCACACACCCACTTTTCGCCGGACATATATTTTCGGTGTCAACATGACCGATGGCAAGTCCATAACGGTAACTCAACACGACTATACATACGCCTTAAAATTTATTCTCAAGCGTATGCAGGTGGTGTGACTTATCACTGTACTTTGGTTCAGAAAAACTCATTGGTACAGTTGGGATTGAAACTTGCAATCATTGTGTTGCAGGCAATGAGCCTTACGAGTCAACGAATACACATTTGCTTGTTTGCCAAACTTGTTGTATAAAATAAAACATTCCAGGCGAAAGAAGCCGTTAAAGCTCGTCTAGTGTGATAGTACTAGGAGCGCAACAAACGCAGGGTTATACAACCATCTCGAAGGTCAGACAAGATCGTCGTGGTGGCTGGAAGGTAGTGGTTGTGATTGACACAGGACTGGAAACATTAGCGTGTTTGCGAGTCCGTTGCCCTGCAGTGGGTTAATAACAGCCGATTTATATTGGGTGGATAGAGGCCCAGAAAGTCTAGTCTAGTAAGCCGTGGTGGCCGAGTGGTTCGAGCAGTTGCCTGCGACGCAAAGGTCGCAAGTTCGAATCCAATGAGTTTTTCTGAACTTAAGTACAGTGATTAGTCACACCACGAGCTTTACGGTGAAGGAAAACATCGTGAGGAAACCTGCATACGTCTGAGAAGAAATTCAAAGGCGTATGTATAGTCGTGCTTGAGTAACGGCGATGGACTCGCCATCCGTCACGTTGGCACCTAATATACCTCTGGCGGAAAGTGGGTGTGTGGGTATTACCTATACACCTCTGCCTACCCCTTCGGGGACCCTTGTGGGAAGGCGTGAAGATATATTATATATAAGTCTATGCCAAACATTTGATTAATGCAATGCCAGCAATCCCACACTACAGCCGCAATCAGAATGATCATTGTAGTCACAACAGCTCGCAACTAAACGATCTCAAAGTTCCAAAAGTAGCGCATGATGACCTTCGCAAGATGGCACTATTCCGCAACCTTTGGGCACACACTACTCTTGCTAGTTACTGCTTGCGGTTTCGATCGTGTGATTTGCGGTCGTGCTGTAAATTCAAATATAATTGTGCGCCGCGACTTCACTCACGTATAAGTGGAATTAACTCAATTATTGTGATTACAATACCACTCCTTTGGGTAGAAGCATTTTCTATTCTTTACAGCAGGTGGACTGCTTGCTTTTACTTGCATACCTGTAAGTGCTTTTTACACCTTTTTTGAAAAACTCTATGCTGTACACTCCAGGGAAAACCTCAACTCATTTCACAGCCTGAGCTTTCGTGGAAGGAAACCTTTGAAACCGCCCAGTTTGCGAGGCATTTGCTTGGGATATTGCTTGCTGTAAAGCTTAATTATATATAGCCTACATAGTAACTAGTAGTGCGTTCAAACGAATGAAAAGGCTGTTTTTATATTATTATTATTATGTATAATTGAATAATTCAAATAGTTGCTGAGCGATGCCTAATAGCACAGTCTGCGCATGGCGACAATGACACACTTATTATATTCGAGGTTATTGAATTTTTTCTCTATATATATATACATAATATAAGATGTAAATATATACATTAGCTAGCTGCGCCCCGCAGTTACACCCGCGAACAATTTTATTCACTGATTCAACAAATCTTTACTATAATATGTTATTGGGTAAAGAATTTTAAAGAAGACTATTTGTTTTTAAAGAAAACGATTGTAATCGATTTTTACGCGGGTAAAACCGCAGGGCACAGCTTGGCCCTTATACCAATTTTCATTAGAACGAATGCAACACTTATTCACGGGGCATTAGACATTTCGCAACACGTTAGAGGTCACGCAACAAGCCACTCAAAAGTCTTATAACAGCTAAGTACGTCTGAAGTAGAAAAAAAAATATACTTCTCGAAATTATACCACTATGCAATTTCCGTACTTCACAATGATGCATTTGGCACAGGAAGTGACCCCATATTAAATATTACTTAGTTCTTTCCATTTTATGAATTCAGTTTAATTATTCACACCGAGATTGTAAGTGCGATAAGAAGTCTGAAATGTGGAAAAGCTGCGGGAATAGATGGGATTACGGCTGAGATGATCAAGTACGGTGGACCAGCGGTCTGGGACGTCATCTATTTGCTATGCAATCCTTGCTGGGAAAAGGGTGATGTTCCGGACGACTGGAGGCGAGCAGTCATCGTGCCTTTCTATAAAGGAAAGGGATCACGATTGGACTGCTCAAACTACAGAGCCATCAGCTTGGTCAGCTTAGCTAGTAAAGTGTATACGAAGATCCTGACGATAAGAATGCAAGAGCGATCCGAAAGATTTCTCTGGGAATCCCAAGGTGGATTTAGACCAGGAAGAGGATGTATGGATCAAACCTTCCCGCTTCGCGGAATCGCGGAAAAGTTTTTGGATATTAACCAAAGGGTTTTCTGCGCTTTCGTCGACTTGGAGAAGGCATTTGATAGAGTCGTACGAAAGGAACTCTGGGACGTGTTGCCTGGATATGGAGTGAGCAGTTCCCTACTACATGCCGTGAAATCACTCTATAGTGATAGCGGGGCGTGCGTTAGGGTTAATGGTGAGATGTCACCCTGGTTTGATGTGAAGTCGGGGGTCAAACAAGGGTGTATCATGTCTGCCTGGCTGTTCATTATATATCTAGATAACCGTCTGAGAGCACTAAGAACGAACGGATGTGGAGTGAAAATGGGAAACTTAGTGGTCAACT
>JACCPG010000160.1:0-50658 GCA_016069955.1 Drepana arcuata
CACTTATAATGTAGTTTTTGTTTGTCCAGTACAAATAGGTATGCATACAAATGCACATACATAAATATATTTCGCCCTGTAGCGGTGAAGTCGTGCGTACACTTAATGGTTGAATGTAATGTTTAAATAACGATACAAACACCAGAATTCCCAATAAAATAATTAATTATAAACCAGCGCTGTCCAACCCTACATCAAATTATGCAAATGCAAAATCAAGTATAATTGTGTTCATTTGTCACTATCACAACAGGCTCGGAGTCCACCAAAGTAGGGAGAGTGCAGACCCTGCCTGTAGTATACGATGCATGTTGCCTACGATGTGACATGGTAAGTTTAGTTATTATTATTATTATAAGGACTTGCATGAGTATTGGCCTCAGCAAGGTGCCAGCCGGGGTTTAAATATTGTTGTACAAATGCGAGTAATACTAGTAACATATTTTTTAAAGAGTGCGGAATGATTCGTAATCACAGATATCTAGGAAACTTGTCCCTGTCGTTCCATTGGATAGTGTTGGCAATGACACGTCTATGTGAGGTCCTTGAATTTCAGAATTATGTACATCTTTACAAATTCTGTGTGACTGAAAATTGGGAAAGAGTTTCGAACTCGTGTACTTACAAATCGTCTATGAGTATTTAAATAAAATTGCGTATGATTAAAAACACTTTAAAGATAGTTTTAAACATTTGTCAATACATAATTTGAAAGCTAAAAACCAAAAAATTTCTTTATAAATGTGTGACTATATCATTGTCATGTTGATGTTGATTATATTAAACGCCACTGGCAAAAGTCCTCATGATGATAAGCGAAACTATGAACGAGTTGTCTCTTTAATTGCGTTATTTACTCCGTGCTGCAAGATTACGTTGCTAAGACATCCGACACGACACGCCAGGAGATATCGGAGTAGAGGGGGCGAGGTTATTCTCAAGCAGACTTAATTATATGTATCGGGGTGCACGGCGAGTGCATTCTGGTTATTATTAAAGCTTCGGCGTTAGTCAAAGCGGGACTTTGTCTAAACATAGCCCAGTATAATGCAGCTTCACGCTCGAGCATCCCCTTCGTGCATCTGGTTAGCGTTGTATAACACCCTACTCTTGTCAAGGACTTGGTCTGACTTACTTTGCTGCAAGAATTTAATTTAATTAGCTTCGAACTATGGTTGGGATATGCAATAGTTCACGAGATGGATATTACCTAACGTAGAAATTTATTACACTTTTCACAAATCATAAGTTTTTTTACAATAATATATGCGGGGGTGTGAAGTACCATACATCTACTTTTCACCTGAGGTATATTTTAGGTGCCAACGTGACGACACACGAGCAAGATTATGCGCCTTTGAATTTCATATCAAATGTACATACAAAGGTTTCCTACCCCATAAAGCTAGTGGTGTGACCAATGACTGTAATTAAGTTCTAAGAAAAACTCATTGTTACAGTCGAGAATTGAACTTGCAATCATAGAGTTGCAGGCGACTGTTCGATCCACTCGGCCACCGCGGCTCTATGTAAAGTTTTTAATACATTATAGGATTGAAATAGTTTTTAATAGAAGATCATTTTTGGAATGATTAACGATTATAAAGTCCAGTTTGAAAGGCAGTCGCTAGGTAGACAATTGTAATGGAATTAACGTCACAAACTTTGGAAGTATTCATTGACTAGTGCCTAATTTACTGGCCAAAGTTATTACGAGTTTGTCGGATAGTTCCGAGTGCAAGTTACGGTGCCATTGATTACCCCGTAATTCAATTAATTTCTGCTTAAATTATGTGGTATGGCCACACGTGCTATTGTGTTATGGAATTATATTCAAACGAGGTGTTGTAGTTTGGATATGCGTTGAATAAACATGTAAACTTTTTTGTTATTTCATTCGAAGAATGGATACTGGTCCTTTAGTAAATTATTCATTTATTTATTAAAGATGTTATGTCCCAATGCTGGGCTAAAGGCTCCCTCCGTTCCCCCCTCCTGCAATCCAGCGCTACTTCAGACCAATTGTTCAGGTGCATGTACAGTTTCTTCCGCCATAATCAACGCCTTCAGTCAATTATGAACTATTTAAAAATGACAGCTTGTTACATTGAGTTTATACCTGAACTGCAGCTATAGCTCACGGTATGTACATATAGATAGCCGTGGTGGCCGAGTGGTTCGAGCAGTTGCCTGCGACACAAAGATCCCAAGTTCGAATCCCGACTGTACCAATGAGTTTTTCTGAACTTAATTACAGTGATTAGTCACACCACGAGCTTTACGGTGAAGGAAAACATCGAGAGGAAACCTGCATAGGTCTGAGAAGAAATTCAAAGGCGTATATGTATAGTCGTGCATGAGTAACGGCGATGGACTCGCCATCTGTCACGTTGGTACCTAATACCTCTGGCGGCGTGAGGATATATTAAGTATGGATATGTGTATCAAACTGATCATAAAACTATGACAGTGTAACAGTGTGTCTGCGTATTTGCCAACACACTAGAGGTGCCTGGTACTAACTTACATCGTTACACAAAGTTTGGAGATCCTTTGAGCAAAATCACACTTTGCCGATGTTTTGTTTCGTTGCCATTTTGTTTGCTCGGACACAACTCACCTGAATGAGTTACAGACAAAGCAACTCCTAAGTAGTTATATTCTTAGGTGAGTTGCTTAGTGTAGCCATACGTACTTCCATACTAAATGATATTAAATACATTTGAACTTTTCTTTGTGTACATATTTATGAAAAATAGGGGTTGTCCATTGGTTCGAGTTCGAGTTACCTGTTACGCAAAGATTGCATTTTCGAATCCTTACAGTATCAATGAGTTTTAAAAAACTTAAGTACAGTGATAAGTCACACTACGAGCTTCACCATGAAGGAAAATATCGAGAGGAAACCCTCATGATTGAGAAGTAAATTTAAAGACGTAATCTATACAATACTATTGAGAAACGGCGATGGATTCGCTATCTATCACGTTAGCATCTAAAATGTATCGGGGACCTTTGTTATATAAGATATATTTATTTATTTACTTATATTCATAAATATATATAGGACATGTAAAGAGGTATGTAAGTCTAGAGAGAACTGGCGCTCTATACTCTCTGCCTACCCCGTTAGGGACTCGGCGTGATGATATGTATATGTGCATAGGACATCAAAGACTAAAGAAGAAATATTCGTCTATATCACACAAATAACTGCCCTCAGCGGGAATCGAACTAGCGACATATATGATATACATGAATAACATTTGTGAAGGATTCTATTAACTTCAAGGAGTAACGAAGACCAATCGAAAAAGACGCGGTGAAGTGGACTTGGGACCCGCGAATTGAAGGGCCTCTTCTATTTGTGTTCTTTCATAAATAGGGAGGCTTGCAGTGGCAGTGGTTTGAAGCTTGATGGATATGGCAGCCCTTAATATTTATGTAGTGTGGTCACGAGGCCGCCTCTACAAGTCATTTGTTTGTTTCAGCGGCCGTAGCCGCCGAAGGAATGAATTTGCCCCGAGCCCCATTAATGTCTGTATTAATGTGAAAACACAAGGGACATTATTTGTGGCATTTGCGTTGAAATCGTACTAATATTATGTAGGCGAAAGTTTTTGAGGACTAATGAACGGATTTGAATGAAACTTGGCACAAAGATATATTATTGACTATCTAGATTAGCACATAGTATATATTTGATATAGCATGTATGAAGAGACTGATAAATGTGGACGAAGCGAAAGAGGTATGTAAGTCTAGAGAGAACTGGTGCGAAGCCTTGGGGAACAGCTGGTTTATTAATATATCCTTACCCATCACTACAAGCGGTTTCCGAAGGGGTAGAGAGGAAGCAGTATATTTGAGGGGGGTGGATGTATGAAGGCCAAATTATATGCAGAAGTTAACAATTAAGCCACATTATTAATAAACGGTGGTCGTTTCATCGGTCCATTAAAAATATAACTGGTAGAGACGGGGCTCGAATCTATGTATATTCTTTAGGCAACTGTATATTATGTGTATCTATGAGAATTTATTTCCTTAAGGAAAATTTACCCAATTTAATAGAGATTAGTTCTTCATGTCGAAAGTGTCTGGCTTGGAAGGTCTTGCGACAGTAATTTGTAAGAAAATTGGTCGCCTCGGCCTCGTATCGTCGCCCGTGTGTTTCCGCGGCAGTAAAAGTACCCAATCCGGCTCCGGCCGGGGCCTGCGCGTACATAACTCTATTACTTTATGTTTTTGTTTATATAATGACTGCGAGAGGGGCGCGGATGGGGCACGCCAGATTTTATCAAAATTCCTAAGATTGTCGTTATGGGCTAGACTAGTTACAAACTTTTGTGGATGATCACGCATTCCTTAAGTATCAATCCACTGAGATTATTTATACCAGATAACACTGAAATACCCCCAAAGTTGTATAGTTTAACAAAACGTTGAATGCAGCTGCGTGCTTATATTTCAATGAACTTAATTTCCAGCAATTTCAATTACAAATTCATATAATTTATTCGCAGTCAAGCGAGGTGATTAATTCAGCGTTCAATGCCTAACGCGGGCAACAAAAGCTCGCCTTGATGAGTTATGTCTTATCTTAATTGAATATTAACAAATTTGCAGCCGCGAGGTATTTGGCTCAAGGGTGTGTCTGAGAGCTCTGGGGATGCTGTCTAGCCTGTGTAGACACTAATGACACTGACTAAGACGTGTCTATGGCAACATGTCGGGAGCAAATGACTGTGACCAAATGCAAATAGCCTTTGGGATTATCCGGTAAATTGCTCGAGGAGATCAATGTTGTCTATAATGTATGGCAGTGTACACTACCGTCGCCACATCGTCAGTGTACATAGCTGTCAATAATAATGGAATGTTAGGCTACCTTTACCACCTATTACTTAGCGCATGTGGCTCGCGTTCGCTTTAACAAGATTTTATATCTCATAGAAACACATAACAGGGTTAAATATTGAAAAATATTAATAAAAAATGTACATTAAGGTTCTAAAATCAATTTGAATACTAATATTGAAATAGATTAGTTCTATACGCTCCGATAAATAATAGCTGGATATGAAATGAGAGCGAACTTGAGTACATTCATGGTGTTGGGACTATAAGACGTTGCAGAGATCTAGAAAATGTCTCCCCAGTATGGCTATCATCCCTTGTGTTGGGTGGAGGTACTGGCCCACATGAGCGACTTCCATTTTGAACGGTCATCCTTATTACTTATCTAGTGATTTAAATTTCATTCCATTGTAAACATGGAATATTCCATAGTGAAATTGTGTAATTCATTGCTTATTGGCAACTGCGAAACTAGTTTAATATAATGCACTACATCATAGATTAAAATTCCATAGTAAAGTGGTCATCCAAATATATGTATTATGAACAAATGACAGCTGCCTAGTTACCTGGAGCATACATACTCGGCGGGTCTATTGGTCCATCGTGTGTGCGCGGCATTTAGTCGAGATGCTCACAGCACCTTAGTGAGTGTTTGCCCTTGCAGCGCCGCCCGACTAAGAGCTAACTGAATAATGCTGCATATTGTATCCGGCAAAAGGGTGTTGTTACATCTCTGCCTACCCCTATAGGGCACCTTGCGGGAAAGTGTACGTGTGTATATATATATATATACAAATACGCGGCACGAATTTTCGCCGTGGTGGCCGAGTGTTTCAAGTAGTTGCCTGCAGTAAGAAGAAGAAGATTACATGTTCGAATCCCGACTGAACCAATTAGTTTTTCTGAACTTAAGTACAGTGATCAGTTACACCACAGGCTTTACGGTGAAGGAAAAAATACTGAGGAAACCTGCATACGTCGGGAAGAAATTCAAAGACGTTTGTATAGTAATTTTTGAGTATTGGCGATGGACTCGCCAACTGTCATGTTGGGACCAAAAACATCTCTGGCGGAGGGAATGCAACTTACACACCTCTGCCTACCCCTTTGGGGACCCTTGTGAAAAGGCGTGAGAATATATTATTATAATGTAAATATGTATACATATAATTTACTTTCCTTCTAGTGTTGATGATGAGTTGAGAGATGAGTTGGTGTTTGTAACTTAATCAGCGGCAGATTGGGCTGAAAATTATAACAGATGTAGCTGATCTAGAGCCTATGTTATCTTGTATCCCGAAAAAACCCTGGTTAGGTGGGACCGCCGCTAGCTTCAGATATATCTCATATAGAAAACCCAATCATCGTTATTTATCTGGAAGGCATTAAGTGGCAAAACTCGTGTGATACTTTCATTACACCGACATACAAAATAGAGATGCTCCAAGAAATCCATTCGTCTTGTACAGAATTTTATTGGAGCGTGCCCCGAGAGACACGAGGCGCGGCGCGATATTGGACCGAGTGCCTTCTGGAATGTTGCTACGCCTGGGGGGACTTCTCTACTTTATAGAAATATCGTTATCGTTAATGATGTATGAGTCGGATCTGGTAGTCGCACGTAGATATATATAAAATCCACATAAACTGACCTTGTCCCAAATAAAGCAAAGCTTGTATTATGGTAACTAGATAATGATATACATACTTATAAAGATAGATATATACACAAATACCTCTGTATTCCAAGACATCCAAGGCTAAGGTACAAATACTCGTGGTTACAAATACTTGCCCTGGGCAGGAAACGAACCCGCGGGCTGTAGCTCCGCAGTCAGGTCTGACAGCTAGAGCAGATGACCGTTAATTTGAATGTCAAGCTGTACTTAGTGAACAAGCTACCTAGTGAACATTACGTACCTACTTGCATTACTTGTTCTGACGTGAATTCATATTGTACGAAGGAATAATATTCTGGACAACTCACAAAAAAAACTGACCCTTAACTGGACAATGTGTACTGTTGTTAGATAACTATACTTCGACAAGTATGTATTTATCCCAGACATTCTCCGACCAATCATGTTTATTACACAAAAGTTTAGTGCGGGCGGGACAGAACTACGCCCGGCTGACAATACCGACCTTATACGAATATAATATAAAATATAATATACGAAACGTATTATTATTTATTTATGTATCCACGACCCGGCGCATAAACGCCACTTTTGTTTAATGAACACAGTATTAAGTTGTCACTCATTATGTAGTGAGCTGCTGCCGTGTCTGTATACACAAATAATCATTCCATTCCCGGCTGCTGGCTAATCTTGGCCAATTAATCCCAGACAATCCCGAGATATCCTGGCTTCTTGGGGAACGGGACAAAAACACAATTTATCACAAATCCTTAATCGCAAACGGCCGGATATTAGGGAAATAGGATTTGAACGGTTAGAAAGGAAATATCATTGCTCCATTTATTTGTACAAATATTTTAGTTGGTCGGCTGTCAGAGGGAAGCGGCCGGGATTAATGCTCACTAAGTACTACGCTTACCTTTGAACTTCCTATAATATTTAAATCACCCCAATAAGCTCTCAAAAGCGGCATCTTTTTACTCAATAATAAAGATGGCAGTTGGCATTGTTAGAAGTTATGGCATAAAGTGGGTTGGCATTTAATAGTCCGTTCAAAAGAGAACATCGTTAAAAATGCTTGAATTCCATAGCTTGAGATCTAGAGATCAGAATGCCGCCTGGTCGATGTTTCTGGTTGAGAAATTTGAGCCGATGGTTCCAATTTCCGCGGGGTGGGGATCATTATGTGATGGACGTAAGTTTTTATACCTTGGTGTCGGATGTCCTACGTCACATTAGTCCTAGCTTTAGTTTCAGGGCAATTTTACGTAGATAAGTTTATATTATTTGATTGATTCACTGATATTAATTTGTTTCAATTAAAGTTTCGGATCAGTTATATTAGCAGAAGGTGTTCGCTTATCCTAATAGGAGCCATGATTTAGCCAAAGGATAAGGAAATAAGTCGAAATAATTTTAAAGCGTTTGTGAATAATGTTGGTGCTATTGTAAATTAAATTGACGATATGAACATTTTCAAACCAATAATAGTTTCACGAATGCTCAGGTTGCCATCAAGGAGCGGTCAGTGGAAGTGTCCTCGCCATAACCGGCTACCGGTAGCGGCTCATTATCCCAGATTACCGCCATAAATATAAATAATACCATCCCCATATAAATTATATAAGATAGATTATCATCCTTCTATTGTAAATGTTTTACTAGGGATGACAGCTTTTGAATATTTATTGAAATAGGTGTGACTAAGGCCCTTCCGGGAGTTGGTCTCAATACGTTCCCAGGGGTATCAAAGTTTTCTTCCTTAAGATGCAAACTGCCTCTTTACATAAAGATCGGTCGAGTGAGCTCGGTAATAACAAGACAAAAAACAGACAACCAAAAATATTTGTGAATATTGGTGCTAGAGGCATGCCTGACAAAACGCTCGTGGGAGGCTCCTGGCATGACCTACACAATCATGCTGAGACTGCCGCATCTAGTACAATTGAACCGTGTCTATCTTGCACAGTTATATGTAGTCACGGTATCGGATTTTTAACTAATACTGCTATTTTTTTTGGCTTGGCTTTAATACCAACAATTCCTGACAATATCTCCGTAGAAACGTGTGAATATTTTGTGAAATACTAGAGGTAGCTACAGCCTTCGGATGGGGTAATGGTGCGTGTGTCGTATTATAGACAGGAAGGGATGTCCTTGCTCGGAACTGGGGCGGGCGGTACTTCGCTCCGACTTAACTATTTCGCCAAGATGCCTGGGCGTGTTTTCTTATGCTATGTTGGCAAGAATTTGTTTCTTAATTTTTAGGAAGTAAAGGGCATAACCTATATTAAGCAACACTATGCGGATTGCTTTAAAATATGATATTAGGTATTGATGGCTCGGTATAACATAATTCTATTGAAGACATACAAACAAACGCTAGACCACAGTGTGACCACCATGCATATAAAAACTTTATTAGATATATTGTTCCAATATCATGCGTTTTAGTAGGTTAGACTATACGGAGTTCAAACGTACAGAAGTCGTTACTACAACCGGGTGCCTTAGGTACATTATAAAGGAAACAGCGTCCGCTACTGTCACGTATGGAAAAATATGACATGGTGTTTGAATAAGGCAGCAACGTCTGTTTTGAATAGTGAGACTATATTAAGGGACGCGCTGGATGCATGGGTATACTGCTCTCACTTCCGCCGGCAGGGTAAAAATACTGACTGCGCTAACAACGTGCAGACTCGTACCATTCGTTGCAGACTACATTGAGCTGGCCGCACGCGGGTGGCGTGATAAGGTCGGTTTATACGTCACGGGGGCGGCGACGTTACGTATTACACGAGATATAACCGAGTCGGTAGTCCTGTTGGCGAATCCAAATGTAATTAGTACTCAGTTACTTATTAGATGTAGATATTATTTGGGTTTTTGTCTGATACCAGTGAAGATGCATACACAGAGACTGATGTGAATGTGGATGAAGGGAATAGTCTGTAAGTCTAGGGAAAACTGGCATTCTACATAGTGAGCTCTGATGATAAGCTTTAATAAATGACGGCCGTCTGGTCTAGTGGTAAGAGCTCCTGACTGCGAAACTTGACGTTGCGGGTTCGATTCCAGAAGATTGTTTATACTCATCACCTGGTATGAACATAATGATAAAAATAATAATAAATTAAGCGAAATACTTCTGTAAGCTTAAAGAGGCTGGCGCTCTACTCCCTCTGCCTATCCCGAAAGTGACTAAGCGTGATGCTGTGTGTTTTTTATACACTGTTTAAACATATTTAGACGGCCTTAGAATTTATGTTCTTTGTACGTACCCGCATGTGCGATGAAAGCGCGTAGGCCGCGCGTAGGCCGGGGAACAGTTAGAAACAAATTGGTGACTCGACATAGCTACATCCTTAAACATTGTTGATAAATGTCGAGTGCTCTTTTCCAGTAGAACTCGCTATACAGCCTTTGATGTTACCTATCTTTAGTTGTACGTTTATCCAAGCATTCAGCAACTGACTGCTTGCTTCAGTGAACAAAGTTTTTGATTATGATTGAAATTGAACTTTGACGAATATAAACAAAGCTAGTCAACAAAGTCTCAATAGATATAATTAAATAAAGCGAAAGGGTTTTCCAAATGTCATTATTTTTGACAGATGCCATTTCTGCTTCAGTTATAATGTAACGATTGAAACCAATGATTCATGAAATACGCTTCAGTAGGCAATTCATTTAAGGGTCGGGCGGTAAATATACCTTAAAGTATTTGGTATCAAACCTTTTGTTTTACTGCATAACCATGAAATATATATTGGAAACGTTTTTGGCAGAATACTCTGAACAAATCTAACCGCTAGACTAGAACTACCTAGTAGTCCTGTTTCTCTATAGCAATACAACTTGTAAATGTCTTTATAATTAATTCTTGCTTTAAGCTGGTCTACCAGAGTGTGCTTCGAATGAATGTCTTATGATAGCCCTTGCTTTGGGGCTCTCCCACACACAACATAGGGTGCGTGTTTGCCTGCAGACTTTTATAAGAGGTGGTTAGACCACCCCAGTGGGGTGACAACAATCCTTATTTTTGTAAAAAGAGCTCTATCCGCAATTTTATTTACTTTTCCCCCAATCCCTCGCTAACTCTATTGTAGTTGCTACCGACAGTTTTCTCCGAGCATGTTTATCGAGATATCACTATCAGTAAGGTAACACAATAAATATTGTATGAGCTCGCAGCTGCCATCTTCCTTTGTGCATATGCTAACGTGTCGCGCCCCCGAGACCCCCGGACCCCCAGACCCCCGAGACCGGTCTGGTGTCAGGGTGACCTTCGATAAACGGTGCCTTTTTATTTATGCGTGCGTATATTTGCGAGGGCGACGGATTATATACATTTTGTGAGGCTCGATATTGCGTAAAGTAAGATAGTTACAAATACGATACGACGAAATACTTCACAATCTTGTATACTGAATTGAATAAGGTTTCAAGAATTCTTCAAAGATGCGAGCGATTTTCATCTTATGAAATACTCAATGTTAGTGATTTGGTCATAAACGTCGCACGCGCCCTCTTTATGGAATCAGCCTTTAGCCGGAAGCAAAGAAATAAAAGTTTCACACGAACGTTTTAATAAGTTGTTTTTGAAGGTGTTGCCAGATGCATAGCTCTATGCTTAGTAATTATTGAAAAATATATGATATAAAAAATTTTCTTCAGTGAATTTCGTGGATTTTATTACAACACACATATTAATATAAATCAACGCTATAAACAAGATCTTGAAGAAAATCACACGCTATCTTTTGTTGTCAAAATGTGTTACAGCGAGACAGACAGGAAACAAAATAATATGTTGTAAATCATGAATGTAATACAATATTCTTTTGAACAGATATAATACGCCACCGGTAGAACAACAATATTTCACTTACATGAAAATCACATTTACTCTATCTCGAAAATCAGGAGACACCACCCACATGGCAACTTACTTCCTCATAGGCACATTTCATAAGATTGCGGTGGTGAAATATGGAGGCTTTTCTGCGAGTCTGGCTCAAGCGGATGGTGGCAGGCACCCATACGCCCGCTAGCTATGGCCTTTATTAAACGTCAAATAAGTATACAGGAATTGATGACGATTCCACACATGCCCTCAATTATCTTACCAACGTAAAACGTAGAGTAAGTTTTGTTGAAGAATGAGGTGTATATATTTTCACGCCTAAAGACAAAGAAAAGGGTAGGCAGAGTAGTCGACTACGAAACCAACAAAATGCTCAGACTGTGGAATGAACTCCCCGTTGAGGTTTTCCCTGGAGAGTACAGCATGGAGTTCTTCAAGAAGGGTGTGAAAAGATTCCTGCAGGGTCGGCAACGCGCGAGTGATACCCCTGGTGTTGCATGTCCATAGGCTACGGTAACCGCTTACCATCAGGTGGGCCGCATACTAGTTTGCCACCCCAAGTGGTAAAAAAAAATTTCCTGAACGGTAGCTTATAACACCATGTAGAGCACGACACTGTACTAATGGTAACAGTGAGAACCCGCGCAAACTTTTAATAAAAATTCAATGACTTCTGTTCTATATGGGAGCTAGGTATTTTCAAAATTCAACATTGAAGTCAACAATCTTCCTTCAGTATACTCACGTAGTTCATTAGTGATGCGTAATTGAATATTGTAATATACGGTGTTTTTGCCATTAATTCTATAACAATAGCAAGCTATGCACACTCCATCAGCCGGCCCCAGCGTGCAATTGTTGTGCATTATTTTATCCCGCAATTTCGTTCACAATGCCATATTCATGCAATTGCATGCAAACAGCGCATGAAATCCTGTTTGCGATAAATCCGTGTTTAATGTCTGATTTGAAGGTTTGTTTGTAGATGTTTGTACATTTGTCAACAGTTTTGCATGCCAAAATATTTGATTATAATAAACTAAGAAAAGGTTCAAGTTTAAATCCCGACTGTACCAATGAGTTTAACTAAACTTAAAACAGTGATGAGTCACACCACGAGCTTTACGGTGAAGGAAAACATCGAAAGGAAACCTGCATACGTCTGAGGTTCAATTCAAGGGCGTGTGTATAGTCGTGCTTGAGTAACGGCGATGGACTCGCCATCTGTCACGTTTGCACCTAAAATATATCTCTGGCGGAAATTGTGTGTGTGTGTACTACCTATACACCTCTGCCTACCCCTTCGAGACCTTCGTGGGAAGGCGTGAGGATATATTATTATTTAATTATAAGAAAAGGTAGACTGATGGTATTCCGTAATACTAGATATGCCATGCATATAATAACTAACATCAGATCCTTTTCACAGATCAAATCGATGACAGCGAGCAACAAATACGTCAGTGTGTATGAGTATTTGCCCCGGGGAGTGGCATCTGACACAATATTTGCACGCCTCTATCAGGCACGGTGCTAACATAAATATGGGCCTTTGTTTTTGCTTCATTGGACTGAAATGACGCGAAGTATCGAGTGAAGGACGATATTCCATAGAGCCAGATAGACTAATTGAGCATACAAGAAACAAGGTCGTCGAATCATCAGGAAAACTCTGCTATATATGCCATTTGCCCTCTATGGTGAGGCTAGCAACATGTTTTAGCATACTACCTATCATTATGCCAAGTCTTCGCTGAGAGTCATGGGCGTACGTGGCTTACAAGTCTCTTCATACATCCTCGCCGGTTTCGAGTACGTTCTCATCATTAAATGTCGGTTAGATTTAATCTAGATGGTTTTAGCTTCGACTTTCTCTGCCTCTTCTTGCATACACTTTTCCATTATATATATTTTTTATCCATCTTCAGACATCCTTTCAATATGTCCAAGACCAACGTAATATGCCTTTATTTATCTCGTCAGTTGCTTTGCGAATGCTTTCATTGCGGATTCGATTTAATATCGACCACGTTTCGTCTAAAATAATAAGGGTATGGTTACTCAATATCCTGACAAGATGCATCTCTGCAATACCAAGTTCGAGGAGCTATATAGCACAAATGAAATTCCAATTCGCCTGCATCCGTGTCGCAGGAAATTTAGTTAATTTACGACATGACTAAACTTGATCTCAATTCTGAGCAACTTTTCTGGTGGAACACTACTTGCAACTTTGGAGATTAGACCACGGAACTGTCTTCAACTGTAACTGCAACTTCCAGCGGAAAATACGTTGTGTAAAACGACGCTATCGTTCCATAGCTCCCTGTGTAATGACTCTGTTTACCTGTACCAGTGTGGTTTTACATTTAAGTCGAATAATCATAGAGCAAGTTACAGCTAGCATACCCATATATGTATTTATTGGCTAAGGTATCGTGATATTACTTCCTTTTACGTCGTCATCGTGGCGAGCCCGATACGACCAACCAACCCAAGGAGCTTGGGCTGCCTAATATCTTTATCTCGCGCTAAGCTCGCTATCGCGGCGGTTATGGGCAGGATAACTTGTAATCCCCGCATTCTAGGTAAGGGTGGGACGGAGGTGGCTTATCCTCAACTTGGCAAAGTATAGCTGCTATTGTGCTATTAAGGCGTGAAAGAAAACAATATACTTACTAAAAGGGCATTTGTTTTTAAAGGTCATATTGGCACCTTGACATATACGCGGCGAAATGAGGATAGCTTTCGGAACCCTAAAGGCTATAAGAAACCTAGGAACGCGTGATAATATAATAATAATAATAACAATTCGATCTAGCTAGATAATTCCTCTGCTCACCATAGCAGCACAATTTTAATATGCGGGCGGTAGTCATCTTTGAGTGTGCCGTTGTGCCTCCAGGTATGGTATCCTAAGTGTATCACTTACTTATATTAAAACTCTTGGAGGGGCCTCGACGTGTTGGATATGTCACGCAAGCCTAGATAAAGGACGTTGGGGAACCGAGAATTTAAGAGAAACAAAATAATATTTCATTGAAATTGCTATTAACCTCTGTGTCTTCTCATTATAAACCTACGTTGTGTTGCGATGGAAAGTGCTAAGTTGCGATCACGAACCCATGATCGTAAGCTAAGGCCACTAGAACGACTTCTCTCTCTCTCTGTATGCATGTTTATATTCTACTCAATAGTTCAGTTCCATTCAAGCAAAGACCTCATTCGGCTTTAGTAAAAAGGTCCTTTCAAAGCCCACTTCTTATCCAGCGTATAAACAAATTTACATAATGAGACAGCACGCTGTATTGAGTTACCCAGGCAAAGGGAATTCTCGGTCCATTTCCGTCTCGGAACGAAGTCGTCGTCTGGGTGATTACGCAATTGCACCAATGTACGAGATAATGCAATTTCTGTATCGCCCGATCGGGAAGGCGCTGTGATTGGATAAATGTTTGCTTACATTTTCAATCACAATGTTATCAGATTAAGGATAAGGTTGTTCACACAAACATTAGAAATACGAATAGAATTATGTCTGCGTTCAATTGCGTCCCTTATCATTACAAACATACAAAAAGAAAAATTATGAAAAGATACATGTTAGTTTTCAGATCACATTGCACCACGTAACTTTATATACATTCCCAATCACACTTTTAGAAAAACTCCATGTTGCAATCAAATAACTTTTTTAAAATTTAAAGAACACACTTCGGCAAATCGGCATACATCCATTTATCACTTTCTCTTTGCAGTCAGCGAAACAATTGGAAATCGACACCGGCGTGGTGTGGGCTAAAGGGCTTAGCAGCTAGCTTGAAATAGAGCGTGTTGCAATCTGGAGGATATCGGATCGGCGCTAGCATCGGTGCACACGTGGATTTGTGCCGACCTGAGGATACAACACTTGATTACACAGGATCATTCGCTCCGGTGTTCTTTGCCAGCTCGATGTGGACATGCTGGCACGGTGAGCTATCACAATTCAATTACACGTTAGTTTGCGGGAATGTCAACCTTATCTATTTGCGTATTTGTCTTTGCTTTGGTCATCAGGTTTCGTAATTGCTGATAATTTCTACTCAAACTTTAAAAAATATAAAATGTACTTATTTATGTTAAAAAAAATATACACATTATTCAGTTTTACATATTTTTATTGTACATGTCACAGATCACAGGAGTAATTATTTCTAGTTTACTGCTGGGTTTTTGTGAGGAATGTTTTCAGTACCGATAGTTTATGCGATCAGCTATTTTTTCGCGCACTAGGAACACACATACTTACAAACTTTCGCATGAATAATATTCATAGGATTCTGTTTTTGAATTTTTTAGGGGTAAAATATTAATTTAAAACTATGCACATTCCTTTATGGAGCCGCTAGAGCTGGCGCGTCTATTCATGGCCAGATGAGAGGAAGTTTCGCAGCGGCCTGAAGACGCCGCCGCCGCAGCGGGCGTCGTCCATTAATATTTTTATGACCGCATAAATTATGTGCGCCGCCTCGATAATAATGGGACAGGGCGCTTGAAACGGGAATTATTATTTATTTAACTGCTTATTCAGCGCGTCTGTCGCGAACACAATAAAAGTATAATTAATTTACCTCGCTTAATTTGTTTGGAATTGTTTCTGCCGTCCGCGCGAGCCACCAGCGGCGCGGCCAGTTTTATAACTGCTCCGTGATATTTCATTATGTTTTCCGTCATCTGTTACCAATGTATTTATTTACGGCTGACTGTATACATTTGTTTTGATTGGTTTTACTTAATTACGCAACGAGAACGACTAACGAAGTTTATCATTCATCATGTTCCTTTTATCAAATCAACGACGACAGCGCTTTGAAGCTTTTTTAAGCTTAATGTTCCAACTCGACGAAATAAAATATTATACGGATGCTCTTTAGTTTTATTTAATTTATTGAAACATTACGAAACTCATGAATGAAAGCTAACGTAGCGTGTATAAATTGAGACCCTTGACAAGTCTATTGATAAACTTTGAGATACGCTGCATTTGAATTCGGGCGGGTTTATTTAATTCCTAGCTGTGCCTCGCGTTAAATTTGATTACTTATACTGATATTATATAAATGCTCGTGCTTATCTTAGCTTCTTTTAGAAAAAAATATTATCATATCACCTGACATAGATATATTCGTTCACTTCTATAATATTAGATAGATAGATAAACAATTTATTTCAAGCAAAGCAGTAGATACAGACCATTCTTAATAAAAAAAAAACACTTAAAGAGCGACTTAGGCGAAACTTCTACGAAAGTAACTTACAGAGCATTATTAATCATATAGTGTTATTACAATGGTCTAAATAGGCTTCGACTCAGCATAATGCCGTGGGCAGAGGGACCATGACGCTGGTATTAGAATATAAATAAATGCACGCGTTGGATGCAGATAGAAAATAGCCACTCGTTGAGGCGTTTCTAACGGGGAGACCTATGCCCAGATGTGGGTGTCCACAGGCTGATGCTAATAGAGATAACGTTTGTGATATAAAGAAAAAGCAACGCTATCTGTTGAACTAAAATTGGGTTC
The DNA here is from genome assembly GCA_016069955.1 of Drepana arcuata. NCBI lineage: Eukaryota > Metazoa > Arthropoda > Insecta > Lepidoptera > Drepanidae > Drepana > Drepana arcuata. Next base: position 16,944 of record JACCPG010000160.1, read on the forward strand.
TAATAAACATATACGGTGATTCCTCTTAGCTATATACCGAGGGCAGCGGGGCAAGGCGCAATTCCTAGTGAATATAATGAGTGGCTACAGGGCCTCTTGGACGTCTCTCGTCCCGACAAACAGTTAAACCGAGTCAGTTGTTGGAATGGATTTAGTTGGATAGAATACAATACGATTACGGCAGGCAATCGCTTTCAATACGCCACCGAGTGGCCGAGTTCTCGGTTTATAAACGTTTATGGCCCACGTAAGGCATTGGTGTGGGGACCCATTGACAGCGGGTAACGTAGTCTTTATTACTAATTCATGTAACTAATTATTTATGATTTAAGATTATTTTTAATATCTACAGCCGATATTATAGACTGATGAATTTGAACTAAGTGAAAGAGGTAAGTACATGTAGAGAGAACGGGCGCTCTACTCTCCTCGTGCTCGGCGTGATGCTTATGTATGTTGCCATGATGCTATGAAGCATTGCATTGATCCTTTTGCAAACAATAGTTACAAATAACAGTTAAATACACTATTAACGTGAAAAATAGGGTCCCTGTTAAAGAAAACAGGAGAGCTTGTATCAACATTTCCTAGCACGACAGGTGTTTTCTCGGGAACGGTAATGTTAGTATTAACGTGGTGCAATAAGTCGTTTATAAGTGTTTTCTGTATCCCACCTGAGCTTCATCCTCTTGTCCTGTCTTCTTTCTCTCGTCGCCGCTACACCGCAAGCGACTGCATCGCTGCTAGTGGGTCCGCACCACCTAGATTCCTGCGTTCTTTTCCAATGTCTTAACAGCCATGTTATGTGTTCGTGGCGAGTCGATAGGGTTTTATTGAGAAACTTTTAAATTCCTCGGAAGGCCCATTGTGGCGTATTGCTGGTAAACTTCACGATTCTATTCCTGTATAGAACTGAAGTTTCAATTGCCATGATTTTCTTTTGTGTTCTTGGAACACATAAGTGATTATTCGGTACGATGTGTTATTCTCTTTAACATCGTAAATGCTTTCCTTGCTTGTCCGGGACTCAGGGTGATGATACATACGAATATAAATTGCCTCTATCGCACTCTTGAGCTATTTTGACACATCATTGTATAACCCTGTTGGTATAATAAAAATAAACATGTTATTTTATTTTTATATGTGATTAGTCACACCACGAGCTTTACGGTGAAGGAAAACATCGAGAGGAAACCTAGATACGTCTGAGAAGTAATTCAAAGGCGTATGTATAGTCGTGCTTGAGTAACGGCGATGGACTCGCCATCTGTCACGTTGGCACCTAATATACCTCTGGCGGAAAGTGGGTGTGTGGGTATTACCTATACACCTCTGCCTACCCCTTCGGGGACCCTTGTGGGAAGGCGTGAGGATATATTATATATATTATATATATATATATATATATATTTTATTTTTACTTTCTTTCAAAACATGGAGCTACAGGTGGCTCGAAACCTCTATCAAAACCTTGCTATGCGGCCATTACTTATGGCTCTATATAGATTGTACCCAAAGTGTTTTTTCTTCAGACTCGGTTTGTTTATTGCTAATAAATAAAAAAATATAAATATGTAATTCTTGGTAGTTTCCCGAGAACAGTGTTTCACAGAGACATAAACACGGCGGATGCAATTTAGCGTTATTGTCCCAGCCGGGAGCCGCTCGGGTACATTACACGGGGCTGGCCGGGAACCTCCGCGAGCGCGGCTCATGCCTGGAATCTCAGCGACTTCGTTATTGCTTATAACGCTCTGAATAGAACTTGCTATTTCATTTAGATTGTCACAGATTCATGATACTGCAGCGACAGACGTTGGTATTTTAAGAAACTTATGGAATTTCAGCAGCATAGTGTTGGCAGCAGAGCGATTAGTCCCATTATGCTGCCAACATAGTATAACTCTCCGGACACAGAGTGACAACGCGCAAGTGATACTTCGGTATTGTAAGCATGTAAATAGGCTGCGGTAACCGTTTTCCATCGGGTGGGCCGTATGCTTGTTTGCCACTCTTGTTGCCAGACAAAAGCCCTGCTCTTAAATTTATGATCATGCCTTTCATATCATTGTACTAACCTAGTAGATAAGCCTATGTTTACTAACAAGAAATGGATTTACATATCTGATAAATAAATAAATTATTATTATTATTGTATAGTTTCTATAGTACAAGCTTTGCTACAAAGTATTGTAAATAAAATATTATTATAAAACGGCAAGAAATTCAAATCGATTGTTTTTTGTTATTTAGTAAACCGTTATATTGAAAACAAACCAATCGTCAGCTTTCCCGGATGCGACAATTCCAAAGGGATTAATAACGAATGATTGCATCGGTATAGAGTGATTGTTAAGAGGGAGAGTGTAATCAAAGTGTCCGAGTGAGCGATGTCCGCTCAGCATCCGGTAATTTAACTAGTGGTGCGTGAAACAATTATGATCGCGCCTTGTGGACGGACGCGGCGTAATTTCGTTTAGAAGTACTCGGGCGAGTTGCTGGTCGCTGCCAAGAGTGATAGGTTACGGGAACACTATAACTTCATTACCATTTAGTCACGCCGTAATCGGGTAATAGGATTAACACTAATATTATTACGAGACGTGGTAGCCGAGTAGCTTAAACATTAAATTGATTGCAGTGATTAGTCACACCACTTGGTTTACGGTGACGGAAAATATCGAGAAGAAGCCTGCATACGCTTGAGAAGAAATCAAAGGCTCCATAGTCCAGTAACTTACATACTAGTAGGTACTTGAACTTGGTACAGTAATTTGTCTTGAAGAAGGAGGAAATCGAAGAAAGAGGAAATCGAAGAAAGAGGAAATCGAAGCCTCTGTATCACAAGTAATTCAAAGGCGTGTATGAAGTCCTGTGTAACCGTATATTACGTTGGTACCGAAATATGTAGCTTCTGGCAAAAGGGTGTTATTAGAGTTCTGGCTAGCTCTTCGAGGATCCTTTTTTCTACAAGTTGTATAGATGATTTCAGATAAGTTTATCAGTAAATCTGTAACCGGATCCGGCTCCGATGTGTTAATTCATCATGACATAATAAAACAAAAAACAGTACAGTAATTAAAATTACGAACAAACGGTGTATTTTATATCATAGACGTAACGAGAAAACCAAATTAAATGGCTAAATTTCATAATGAACAAGTTATTCAGACCCATTTCCTTTGTGTCAATAAGTGATTGTCTTGTTAATTGCTCGCTGAAGTTAAGTTGAGTAGAAATTAACTCGTCTGATGAATATAGAAGCTCGTTGAGACGTGCCGTGCATGCTGAGGCCTCGCAGGCCCGCAGCTAGTTAAATAAAGTTTTAAATACCGGAGACAGAATGACTACGTGACGATATTACTAAGGCCTCTAGAAGGTCACGCTATAGCTGATCCAACATGATAGCATCCTGCGCAACGCCGGCCGGCGTGACGGGATAAATATCACGCAAGAAATCAGAACTCATCCTTGCCGGTATTAGCTAGAGCCATCGCTGTTATATTGGATAATAAAGTTAGTTGTTAATACATAACATTACATCTTTACTAATATTGTAAAGATGAGTTTGTTTGTCTGATGAAGAAGGCCAAAGTTTATATAAGTACATCACGCCACAACCAATAGGAGCTGAGCATCGATAAAATTGAAAAAAAAAAGGTTTTCTTTTCCAGAATAATATATCATGTTCCGAAGGTGCAAACGCAGGGCATAGCTAGTCTCTATAAGCTGCCCGACGGAAACGAAATATGGCGAATGTTCTATTTTAATATTATATTCTCTCTGCCTTCCACGTGTCAGAATCCGCGTGGTGATATGTATGTATTTATGTATGTATCCTATTGATTAATGAAAGTAGCCGATCGTCGCCCACACTGTAAGTATACCTACAGCTGTACACATAACGCTGTTACCCTAGTTACTTGGACATAATCCACTTAGCCGCCCTGTCCACGAGGGCGGGCGGACTTAACAATTTACACCAACTACCGGATGGAAGGAGTATTAAGAGTTTGTCAGCTCTAAATCATGCTCTATCTAATTCCCTATTATACTATTTTATAATATAAAGGCATATAATATAGGCAGAGGTGTGTAATAGCGCCAGTAACCGTTGCGGTTACTGGCGCACGACTATACATAGATCTTTTAATTTCTTCTCAAACGTATGCAGATGATTAATGACTGTACTTACGTTCAGAAAAACTCAATGGTTCAGTCGGGATTCCAACTTGCAATCTTTCAGTTGCAGAAAAATACTTGAACCGCTTGGCCACCGCAGTTCTGTATTCCAGTATAAAAGAAAAAGAACTCAAATTTTTAATTAAAAACTGAACAAATATTGTGTCGCCCGGGAATCGATCTCGAAAATGTTGGTCTCAGGCCTGTCCTATAATTGTATTTCAGTAAAAGTTTTAACGAAAATGTTTCTTCAACTGATTAATTTATTTTTAAATTGAGTTGCTGATAGAAAAAATAAAGGGCTCCATAAATTAAGTTTTTTCGTTCTACCCGACCCAACCCGAGTGAAAGTATTTTAAAATTAAACTCACTATTAATAATTATATTTCTAATTCGGCATTTGACAGCCAGCAACACTTTTCCGATTTATCAAAACTTTCGTAGCGACTGAAGGCAATTTAAAATGACCGTCGCATCGATCATGATTAGCGACAGTGATCAAGTGAACAAACGTTAGCGACTGTTTGTATTACTTGTTACGCACCGCCGCCTGTTGCTGTCATTAATTAGCCACCTATCAATCGCTGGCCCGTGATTTGATTCGAACAAACTCGTTAGTGATCACTCCGTTATGCTAATTAGCACATTTGAACTTTACGTTTGTTAAACATACACAATAAATTTAACATTCGTAATTGCCGTATGGACACAGTTCGAACTCAAAGCATACATGTTTACATGAGTTATTTGTAATATACAATAGATGGCATAAAATACTCTCCTAACGACACATAGCTCGTTCACTTGGAGCGACGAAATAGCATTCCGAAGGTTACAAGTTCATTCCTTCTCGACGTTTTATTTTTCCATCCTCACAGATATTTCTATTTTGAGTAGTCGAAGCGATGTATTACAAATGGAACGTACTAAACAAGACTTTATGTATTATGTACTAATACATGAAGCTGAAGAGTTGTTTTTATTTTGTTTGAACGCGCTAATATCAGGAACTACTAGTCCGACATGTTTTTTTTAATATGATATAATGAAAAAATCTTATGAAATAAAAAATAATATATAAAATAATACGCGGGTAAAACTGCGGGATTTAGTATACGTTCAAGTTCAAAGTGACGTGAGTGAGGTCCATCAATCCGCACTGATCCTACACGGCGTGTTCTTTCATCAGTGGATAACTTGGATCCCCAAATCATATTGATATGTGAAATACATCAATATTAAGTGTCCGGGTCACGTCCGGAGGCCGGATGGATCACGCACGGTCGCCGGACGGCCTGGCCGAGCCAATATCCACTTGTGATCCATTTACCGTCCCGCTTGAGGGAAGGAGTGGGCTTCCAAATCGAAAATACGCCATACAACCTTGAGGTGCTTTTGCTGAACTATAATGCCCACCAACGCTTCCAAATGTTTAAAAATATTATGTGTTCAGTCATGATACGAAAACCTTCGTCCGTTTTCATATTGGTTTCTTATTCAAGTCATAGACTTCAAGTACCTTTTGACATTAAAGCACTAAGCAGAGAACCAAAATATACTTACTTGCTATGATAACAAGGGTCAATATAGTACTTATACTTGTACATTTGAATAATAAACTATTTTCATATCTACATTAACCTTTTCTCAGCCTAGTCAATACGAATTGTTACGTTTATTGCTTGCCTTGTACACCTCAAATACAATGATTAGCCATTCAGTCTTATAAGATTCGTCTTGTGAATAATGAGCATTCTGTCTGTATTTTATCTATACTGACATTATAAAGAGGAAAGGTTTGTATGTAAGTATGTAAAGTATGTTTGTAAGGGATTGGTTCAAAAAGTACTGGACCGATACTAAATATTCTTTCACTATTTGAATGCTACATTATCAGTGATTAATATAGGCTATTTCAATTACCTTTTAAATTTTATGCCAAAATGTTTAAAAAATAATTGTCCACCCGTGCGAAGTCGGGATGGGCCGCTAGTGTATTTTGCTAGCTTGCTTTACATATACTGTGCTTGAGAAATGGCGATGGATTCGGCATCTGTCACGTTGGTACCTAAAATGTATCGCCATCGAAAAGAGTGGGTTCTACGCTCAGACCAAAAAAAAAAGAAAGACAGAACCATCCAATACTACGGGGTGAGGTAACCAAAAGGAAGCCGATAGGACCATAGGAAGCCGACCGCCCGCCATTCTGCCTTTAGTAAGAGACAGCGCACGTCGTTAATTTGGTGTTAAGAAAAAAATAAAAATATGCCGTCCTGTGTAGTCAAATGGTGTAAAAATAATTCATGTGCACAAAAGAAACCATGTGGGATTACTTTTCACAAGTAAGTAATTGCATATTCATGTATTACCAGTAAAATTATGAATTTAACCTATTATTTATTGCAAATTGTCTCGGAACACAAAACCTCGACCAGTGTTGCAGCAGGTCACATGTTTTTTTTTTCCCAATAATAGGGTAACTTACTGTAGTATCTTATCAAATTGATTATTTACCTTGGATTGGTTATTTATATAATTAATCTTTAAGATTATAGTATTTTCAATTATTAAATTATTTCGTTAGTCTGTCATTCTTCATCAAAATATCAAACGATTTTATTTAAAATTATATCACGCAGCACGACCCCTTGTCATATTATTATAAATAAATATATATCATCACGCCTTCCCACAAGGGTCCCCGAAGGGGTAGGCATTATTATAAATACGTTTTATAATTTGTTTTATTTTAGGTTCCCGACTGAAACAGTATGGAAAGAAAGATGGATTAGGGCTATAAGGGATAGTAGAAATGAAGAAGATTGGTTACCCTCAAAATATAGTGTTGTTTGCTCAATACACTTTGAAGAGTGCGATATATACTACACAAAATGTGGGATCTATTATCTATTATTGAAAAATTTATAAATATAAGATTCCACCACATTGCCAAACAAGAATCTGTATTTAACAGTTGTGACACTAAGCGGCAATACTACAAATAAATTACACAACATAAGGGACATTAATAGTTCAGCATGTACGTTTCATTTTCGACGTAATAAAAATATTGAATTATTTAATTTTTTGATTAAAAAATACACCACTAATGACTCCAACCCCCCCAAACCCCACTCCTCCCCACTACAATACCACAATAGGAAATCAATTACATTATGTACTTTATGTAGTAATAACTTTGTAGTACAATCAGACTGCAATGGGTTGGGAGATTGGCAACCTGAGATACAGAGTTGGCAACATTATTTTTTAGCACACAAGCGCACGCCTTACACAGTTCACGCACACATGAATTTGACAGCGGCTTCACCTAATTAACAGTCAATACTCTGTCTATCTTTTTTTTTTGGTCTGAGGTTCTACGTACATACCTCAGACTACCCATTCCGTGACCCTTGTGTAATATACACAAATAAATATATATTATTAAATATATATTTCCACGCATGCATACGACCTTGATCTGACTAGTCGGTCCCCTAGTAGGTATAAAGAGGGATGAAACTTTCCTGGCTATTCGGGCGGTCGTCAACTCAATTCCATATGAAAACGAACCCGACATGCGTGCGGCCTTGAGCTAATGCCCCGATGTAGCAGAGCATTGCTTCCGTGAGCGCCCCATTTGTATTAATTGTCACATGAATATCTATGCTCTGAACAAAACTGTTCATTTGGTGAGGTCAGGATACTTAATGAATAATTTATTTCCGCGATGTGGAAACTACTATATCATGCTTTATGTACCGTAAGTAAGCCTGTGAGTATGGACTGAAGAATGTGGATGAAGCGAGGGAGATCTTTTATGAATAGAGAGAACTCGCACTTACTCTTCTTGGTTACTCCGTGTGGGTATGGGCGTGCTAATATTATGTACTTAAATTCTGTACCCCAAAAAGTGATTAGCTCTCAAACAGACGCTCCCTTAGGTATCTTACAGATTGCTACTTTATTTACCAACGTATCTGAATATTGTATATCTAATAATTTTGTAATTTCTTAAGACAATACACATACATATCATCACGCAGAGTCCGTAACGGGGTAGGCAGAGAGTATAGAGCGCCAGTTCACTGTAGACTTACATACCTCTTTCGCTTCGTCCACATTCATCAGTCTCTTCATACATGCTCGTCGGTTTCGAGTACTCTTGACTTAATAAAGATTCTCTAAACCAAAACCCAATAATAAGATATTTTGTAGGATAACTGAGTACTGAGTAGGTACTTTAATGTCCACAAATGCGATTTACATCTCGTTTGCTACATCCTGCAAATTAAATTCATCGTCCAAGTTTAACATTCAAAAGAATTCTATAACACGAAGAATGTAGCTTGTCCCTCCGCCTTAACTCTTGCCGCAGAAGTTGGCGGATTATGACAAGAACGGGCGGGTTGGACAAACTTTCATACTCTCCGCTTGAATTATTTATTATTGCGAGGACCTAGACTGCGATAGGCATTTGGAAGCAGTATCAGATACAAAGTTGGACCAACTTTGAAACTTATTCCAACTGCAGAATACAGAATCACTTTCTATAAAAACTTGGTTACTTTAGCTTGTTTAAGATTAAGTGATTATTATTAACTTCTTCTCAAATTTATTTGAATTTGTCCGCTACAGCCTGTATATCTTTAAGAATGAGGAACATTGTGAGCATTTATGGATTTTGTTATTTAATGATATCCGAGTGGCTGAACTAATGTATAGAACGTTTTATTCTAGAAATTATATTGATCAAAATAACAATACCTACATATAGAGAGCAGTTGTAAAACTACTTACAGGTACCATACTTGCGTATATTTAATAAATTAATACAGCACGCAAATAGCTACCCCACGGCATCGTGCCAAGAAGACTAGCTGCATTACCACGTTGGATGGCAATGCTGATTCTCTGAGTCAGGTATGTTCCAGCCTGTTACGAGAGGCCTCCATCATCTATGTAGCTATAATTATTTTACAAAGTCAGGCAAGACTATGCCAAAAGACCTGGTTCTATAAATGTTTTTACACATGCCTCTTACTCATATAACTGAGAGAGAAGATAAATGTATACTTAGTATCTAGAATATTACACGTGAATAAATAAGTATCAAAGATATGATGTGAATATGTAAATGTGAGCTCAATTCTTATTTACATAACAAGAAGTGCGATTACAGGGGTCGCACGCTAACATTAATAACAAACCCAGCTCCATAGGCAATATTAAATTGATTATCCAAAATCACCTACGCATTCCGCTGTCAGCTATTTTTATAAGCGACATGAGCAGTGTCCGCGATGTGGGTGGCTCGACGTGTCGATCGGTGCTATTTATGTAATGTCCTGTGAAGATATAATTAGCCGGACTATGATTACGGCCCATTCAAGATGCGTTGCACGTGACAGGGGTTGTCGGATAGTTTTAGGGCTAGACCCGTCCGAAAGTTTGACCTTTGATACGTCATCTTCTTGAAACATATCCGCCTTAGAGAAGGTTGCTCTGCTTTGTCGTGAAGTCGACAAATAATTATAGATCTGACAGAGGGTACCGTTCCTTGCCTAGCATCTAAAAGTATATCTTTTTTTAAATGAAGATGTTAAAGAAAATAACAATTGAAGTTGGAGCGATATCAGGGTGAAGTTAGTGAGCAGTAACCGTATCTCTGTAAATGGCTAGAGATGGATCAATGCTCAAGCACAGATTACAGTTTTAGCTCGACATGTATAGATGGCTTCGAGAGCCGTTCCTCTTGAGAGATCGGCACTCCGACACCCCTATTAGTTCTATACCAAGCCGTGTAGTCAATCCGGGTAGCTTTGTCCAATCAGGAAACATTTAAAATGTATTAGTATATAATCTTATAATTAAGGAAAATACTTAAGGGGAATGAGTTTAATGAACTCAATAAAGTAAATATATTTCAGTAAATATTTTGCGATTTTTAAGGGCGTTTCATGTTTCCCGATTGTAGAAAGCAACCATTTCATATTTTGCCAACCAGAACAACGGTAAAGTTGAGTTTATTAAAACGATATGAAACCTTACCCTAAACTGTATAAGGTTGAAATTGGTATTTATTATATGACACCACGACAGTGAAGAATACGATATCAGCGAAGTTGGTTTATTGTCAATCTAATGCAGAGATACGTATGGGATAATATATTTTTATGACTTATTATTATTAGCAACCGGCGTCAGATAAAACCATAAGATAGGCGATATTGCTTACAGACAGACGGTGTTATGGTGCCCGTGTGTTCAGAACATTGCAGGGAGAATGGGATATGTTCTTAAATTTAATAGGTATCTATCTACTGTTTTGATACTATAAGCATTTCTTTAATTAATCAGCAATCTTTGTTACTTTTTCTGGACGAATCATAGGTTTGAAAATTGTGGAATACAGTTTTTTTTATTTGCAATGCAAATATTATATTGCTGTCATAAAATGTGACGTGGCGTCTAATAGAAGTGCTTACCCAATGTGCTGTTACATTAAGCCGTCGCATAAGTAACGTTACGAGGGGTTATTACTGCATTTGTCACTCGCTATGATATATCGCGCACACGACATTACTGCGGTGGAAATAAATACGTTTGAAGGGACTCTTTACAATGAACATAAAAGCGGAACTTATTGGCGTCATGTATGGCTATTTATTATTTTTTTTTATTTCGTTACCATTCTATAATTAATGTTCCCGGCCGCCGAATCCGCGTCAAAACCCTGTATTTTTACCTATGCGATAGATAGGTTACATATAATCTCGCGTGCTTGTTTCTTTATACTTATGACTATTTCTGTATGGACCAGTAGGCTGCTATACCCTTGGGTTGGACCGCTATTAAAAAGCCCAAATCGACCTCATTACATCAATTTGTTTGGGTCTCTGACTGGATATCCAAACAACACTATCGTTCTCATTTTGAATGTTTGTTTTATGGCTACGAGCGCCTGTGGCCTACGACCAGGCAAGCTCTGATTGCCCTCCCAAGGATACTTTATGTATAGCTAACAGTATTTCGATTACCGGTACGTAGCGCGTCGCCGCCCTATTTTGTTACGTTTGCACAGCGTGGAGCGAGCGTAGGTTGGCACGTGGGCGTGCTAAAGAGGCAAATACGAAAATAAATCAACGGTTTTACTTGAAAATACTGTTGTTAAAGGAACAGACTGCTTTGGTTACAATCATTTTCTGAAAGAAGTAATTGTCTTAGATGTCAAAGAAACTATACTCTGCATACATATTTATTTATCGTCGTAGTACTACTAACTAACTATTATTAAAGATAAATGTATTGCAAAACTTAATTGCCTATGCTTCGAACTCTAAAAAGTTGACGTAATGGTATTTGTTGATCAATTACTATTTGCAATCAAAAGTTTATGATTATAATATAAAATGCAAAGTAAAGTGAAGTGAAGTAATTAAGCACACCACGAGCTCTAAGGTACATCAGGGGAAACTTGCATACATTTGAAAAGGCATCGTTGGCAGTCGTATGTGTAGTCGTGTTTGAGAAACGGCGATGGACTCGCCATCTGTCACGTTGACACCTAACATATATCTCCGACGAAAAGTGGGTGTGTGAGTACAGTACCCTATCAATCCCTTCAGGGACCCTTGTGGGAAGCTGTGAAGATATATTGTTATTATAAAAAAATAAGCTGAGAAAACTTGATAGATTTGGATATTCCGTTAGCCAGTCTGTTATTTACTATACTTCAAGCCGAGCATATTTATAGGTACACTGAAACCTTTTAGCGCATTCTCCAATCGGTTGCGTGTATTGATTTAGGGAACCCTAAAAGTGTGTGGAATAAATCTGTTCCCGGAATGAAATCCCTAAAGAGCGACAAGGGGCGAGTTACCGCTTTTGCTTGTGTAAGTAATCCTGAAGTAATTTGTATTAAATTATAATAATAATAATAATTTATTAGGTAAATGAACACACGATCAATTGTCACGTGGCTTATACAGTTGTGAGGCCTCCGCGCAGGATTATATTATCAGATATTGATGTGATAGTTACTCATTATACATAATTAATTGATCTTCAACGTTGAACGATCCATTTACATTTCTATATAAGTTGTTTCGATCATTGATATATTAATAACACGCCACGGGATCAGTATTAATTTGGGGTAAAATTCACTTTACGTTTTTTTTCTTATCTAATGACAACCTGAATCTAAATTTTATTTTGATAAAATATATCCTATGCCCTTTTGATGGCAGGATTAGTTGAGCAGACTTGAAAGCGTTACTTGATATCACATTAATATCATAATATGTCTTCACCCCTAACCAGAGGTGTGTAGGTCGAGATTTATTTCAGGTGCCAACGTGATAGATGGCGAGTCCATCGCCGTTACTCAGGCATGTTCGCCGATACATACGTCTTTTTGAATTTCTTCTCAAACGTATGCAGGTTTCCTGTCGATGTTTTCCTTCACCGTAAAGCTCGTGGGTTGACTAATCACTGCTTAAATCAAGGAACACTCATTGGCACAGACTTGCAATCTTTGTACTGCTAGCAACTACTCAAACCACTTGGCCACCACGGCTCTTATAATATTGGAATTATAAAATAAGTAAATAAGGCGTAAGAGATATTTTTTAAAAGTATAAGGCTATTTAAAAAGTTTTAGATTCCAATGATAAGAGAAAATGCCGCCGTCCCTCAAACAACTTTATACAGAATTTCTCAAACGCATACCGGCTTACTTACGACGGTTTCCTTCACCGTAAACCTCGTGTTGCGATAAATGGTAGTTCTTAAGTTAATATAACTAGCCGATAGAATCCACCTGATCCGCAATGTTGACTTTGAGCGTGATTTCATGAGCCACTCGGCTCCTGCGACCCTCAACTGAGGTAACCGATTATTTCAACAACAAAGCGTCATTGTTGTCGTGTTACACCCAGCCCACAGAGCTATGCCTCACATGTATTTAAGCCAAAGGAATACAGGGAAACTCGTAATATGTATATGGTATTTTCAGCGAGTGAGGGACTTCCACTCCAGCCCACGTAATCTGGAAGTTAAACGGGACTTAGTGCGAGGTGCGAGTTTGCTTTGTGTGTGAGATGTGTTCGATGCGATGTGCGGCGGGTTGGCAAGGCCAGGGCTATTGACAAAAATATTACATTTACTCGTGCGCAACTAATGTTCTGAAGCTACCTTAATAATGTACACTTCGGCTCCAACTACCAAATCGATCGAATATTCAAGGATGGGAACGTCACATGAATACTTCGTTCAAGACATTTTAAAATATATACACTTTTTTAACTATTTTTTAAGATCTGGGACGTACTAACTAAGCTGAATAGCTTTGTATTACAAGTGGCATTATAAGACCACGGTAAAGAGGGGACTCTCCTAATACATGTTAATATAACTTAAGATATTCCAAACCATGTCATATATAACTTGTAATTCAATAAAGAATTTATTATTATTTTTATTACATATATTCGAAACAGGCGGATGAATGTGTTTAAAGCGAAAGAACTCGGTAAGTGTAGAGAGGATTGGCGCTATAATCTCACTGCCTACCCCGTGAGGCACTCAGCGTAACCCAGTTTTGTATGCTCGTGTATAGTATGAAACGATAACAGAAAAAACTCTTTCACGATATAACAAAAATAAGTTGGATAAAACAATTTGACAACATTAAATCCCCAAGAGCCATAAACATAAAAAATAATCAGAATAAAACACATGCATGTATCTATTTGATTGGCTCTCGGCAGTCAATTTTATATTCCACAATACACACAGTCGTGTAATAAATAATAAACCAAAAAATAAGGCTTGTTTCAGTCCCCAAGGCTCCGCAAGAAGCGTGAATGCTCGTGAATACAAAAATTTACTGAAACATAAAACAGTTTCAGTCTCTGTGACGTAATAAGTAATTTCTTTCATGTTCCCACAACGTGAGCGGCAACAATTACACAAACCTTCATAATTAAAGGGCGGAGACATTTTAAAAATAATAATTATTATATCCTCACGCCTTCCCACAAGGGTTCCCAAGGGAAGGGGTAAGTAGAGGTGTATAGGTAATACCCACACACCCACTTTCCGCCAGAGGTATATTAGGTGCTAACGTGACAGATGGCGAGTCCATCGCCGTTACTCAAGCACGACTATACATACGCCTTTGAATTTCTTCTCAGACGTATGCAGGTTTCCTCCCGATGTTTTCCTTCACCGTTAAGCTCGGGGTGTGACTAATCACTGTACTTAAGTTCAGAAAAACTCATTGGTACAGTCGGGATTCGAACTTGCGACCTTTGCGTCGCAGGCAACTGCTCAAACCACTCGGCCACCACTGCTCTATTATAAAAATAAAAACTAAACTAAAAATAACCATTCTTAATGGGTATTTTCTGGTAAATCGTGTTTTTTGGAAATTATATTTACAGTCAAATTACATATTGATGAAATATGAATAATATTTTTCGATCTTAACGACATAATAATACAAAATATGTACAGCAGATATCTTTAAGTGAGCACGTGAGTAAAAAAAATATATTTTATCAATAATATAAGTAACCAATTGATTGCCTTAGTGAAACCTCGAACCAAACACTCATTGGTTACTTTTGCTTAGCGACATTATTATTAAATTAGAAAGAAGTGATAAACGTATGCTTATATACTGCGCACCGAATTATAAATAATACATTATACTATATTACAATATAATCTGAGATTTATAAGACCCACGACGCCATTATCTCTTGACCAAGATACGGACGTGAAACCTTCACAAGCAAAATAATCCATTGCAAACAAACAGCTTATATACGTCGTCATGAGTGATCATTAAAACAAGTATGTACTTCATCCGCTGGAACATCGTCAACCCTTCAAGAAGCCACAGGTCCCAACCCCGATTACTCCCCCCCCACCCCTCGTACGTCCCTCACTACGAAAATATGCCTTTGACGAGAATTATTCAACATTTTACAAAACTCCCGTTTGTCCTTTTGATGTACGAGTAGGTATGGAACTCTAAATACCGCAGTTATAGTACATATATATAAGCAGTACTTCGTCTTTGATAAACGATCAAAGCAGTGGCCGACGCATGTTCGATTCGCGGTCACATGGATATGTCTGAGTAGAATACTGAATACGATATTTACTATGTAAACGGCGGTGCCCTGTTCTGTGCGGTTGAGATAATCAGTCTTCCTGACGTCCGCAGTGCCTCATCTCGTAATTAACAATTGTAATCACATTTCCTGTAATCGGCCAGAAAGTGTCCATAGTAATTGATTACTCACTCATGAGGACTAAGGCCTAGCTATTATATTTAAAACTTTACTTCAAAGGCGTATGTATAGTTGTGCTCGAGTAACGGCGATGGACTCGCCATCTGTCACGTTGGCACCTAATATACCTCTGGCGGAAAGTGGGTGTGTGGGTATACGTATACACCTCTGCCTACCCTTTCGGGGACCTTTGTGGGAAGGCGTGAGGAAAAGAGAGGAAAGCTACTACATACGTTTGAGCAGAAATACAAAAAAAAATGTATGCCTAGTTGTGTTTGAGAAACGGCGATGGGCTCGCCATCTGTCACGTTAAAACCAAAATGAGATATATTTTACATACCCCTACCCTTGTGGGAAGCGTGAAGATACATTTTATGAGTCAAGGTTACATTTAACGTTTATAGGTAGGTACAATAAGCACTGTTATATGTAGAGTATAGTACATTTAAAGAACTTCAATACCGCTCCTGTCCCTGTGAAAATACCCTGCGTAAATACGCCACTCTTCATTAACGTCGTTAGCCGGCGGAAAACTTCAATGGAAGCATTCAATGGATATAAATATACGAGGATTAATACGTTGACGTCGTTAGGGCCTTTAAGCACTGAACTCCTGAAAGTAAACCATGAAATACTTTAATTAAAAAATAAAATTTGTTATTTTGTACATAATAAAGTAATGAAATATTATACCTACAAATTTAATAAAAACATGTTGATATGCTATACTTAATATTATTATGGTTCTGGGCAATAATGTTACGTAGGAGTGCGTGCGTACGATTTAAGCACGTGTTTTGGCATATATCAGATCCGATTATATTTTGAGCACTTAGCGTCCGTGGCCTGTAGCCTGTTGTTTGCTGGCTCACAAGTTTTTAGGATGCTAAAAAGACTGTCTCTGTACCATTCAGGCCTACCACAACAGCTACTAAATTAAACAAACATTACATAATACCTCTTTGGTTGGCTGCATATACTACCATACCACACACGCCCAGTTATTTGTTCACAAAGACTCAAATTACCATAATATAAGAATTCCTTTATCTAAAGGAATTATTCAATAACGAATTCTAAACAATAACTACTGAAAATTATTGCAAATGCAAACAACGCTACACGAGCATTGCCAAAGTACAATAAGATTGTAGCGCTTGCTACGAAAAGCGTAGCCCTGTAGCAAGCGAGTGCAGTTTGTAGCACGTAGCGGTAATATCCCGTAGCAGATGCAGAGCTTAGCGCTCAGGTTGCGAGTGTGCTGATATTAGTTTCATGCTGAAAAGTGCTGCAATGTTATTGAATATGGAATAATGTTTTTATTTAATATTCATTAACAGATCCCGGAAAGCGGAAATTCACTGCAGGCCAGCTAACTGAATTGTTTGCATGCTATTTTGTATCACTGTGTTGTTAGGAGTGTGCTATCCAGACCATTAGCTTGTGAACCATACACGGAACACTGAGCAAACATAGTCTTGTATAGTTATAAACACCTCCATTGCTACTGTTTTGATGAAAAGGTCTGCCACGAGTTTACACGACGAAACAAATTCCCCAAAGTAATTATAATTATAAATAAATAAATACCTGGGACAATACCACACAAATTGACCTAGTCCCAAATTAAGCAAAGCTTGTGTTATGGTAACTAGACAAATATTTTGTTATATATATATACTTAAATACATAGAACATCCAAGACTAAAATACAAATATTCGTGTTCATCACACAAATATCTGCCCTCAGCGGGATTCGAACCCGCTGATTCGAACCGAAAAATTATGTTGACATAATAAGATCTCTCCCTCGATTTGAGAGTACGTTCATTCAATGCTCAATGTACATATTTGGATTATGCGTCAGACAGGTGGCTCGTGGCGCCTCATCAATAGAATTGATAAGGCGATTATTGAAATATAATAAGATGAAAATGATTCGGGGAGAAGATGGGTCAAATATGTTATGGGACATAATACAAAGCAAATATAATCTTTCTAAGTTAGCAATATCTTTAACTTATTTTCGCACAAAAATCTGCTGTGACCAATGAGGTTTAATCTATACATCATTGGCTGCGACCATGAAGTTATAAATCAGAAGTTATATTCTACATTTACATAGGAATATAAAAACACAATTTGTTTATCTGTTGAGCTATTTGTTTTATTGCATCGTCACGAGGATATATTCACAGCACCCTATACCTTCTAGATGCAACTGTATTCAGAGCAGCCTGTATAAGGCCTATACATCATTCGCAGGTTCGATATTTTACGTAAACGAGCAAGAAAACGAAGGCAACGACTCATAATAGCCTCTTTGCAAATAATGCTTAAAATGTTCAAAAACAGTCATACGAAGACGCCTCGCGTACTCCGTTTGATGTGGATTTTAACCATAATACAACATTTTTATATTTACTTGAATGAAATATTAACATTATTTACATATAAACATATTTGAATAAGGAAAAACTACCGAAAAATAAGATTTGGGGAAAATAACACAAAGAAAACATACACAACCAAATTGTCTATTAACAATTTCCAAAGAGATCCTATATAGGCCACCCCTTTATAGGATCGCTGGGACGGGAGGTTGATAATAGGGCTCTCTATCTCAGCAATAACTAGCCCAGGCACACTCCAGGCAATCGTAGAGGTTTCCATCGGGACTCGGCGTCTGTTTGGACATAAAAAAACACGTTAAGCTAACAGCATGTTTAGCGTTGCAAAGTGCACATTAATCTCTATTATGGTAGGTATTTTTTGTAACATAATAAAGCGAAGTGTAATGTCGCGTAACGATGCTGCGATGAGGTCACGTGCGCGGCTCGGGTCGCGATATGTGCTCGTACGGACTGTACAGGACACAGGCCAGCCTAGGAATTACTGCCATTATAATTATTAGAAGAAAAACTACCAAATGTTGAATAATAAGGGAATTTTCAGGCAATAGAGTGTAATCTGACAATGCCGTATCCACAATAAAGAGTTTTGCAAAGCAGCAGTGGAGTGAAGTAAGGCCTATATACATGTAAGAATGCTAGGGCGGACAAGAAATCGGCTATTCACTATCAAACCACCAGGGTAGTTAATTACTTAATTTCTTCTTTATAAACAAAAGTACTTTTAGAAACATAATAAATATTTACTTTCTACCAACATTATTATTGCATATTAATGTTCGAAATTTTCGGCGGTAATTTATTCATTCAAATAAATAACTTTGTTTAATTCATTAGAATTTCCAAGTAGACGTCAAACTGTCACGAGTTGTTTAAGAGATGGTGTCTCTATTCGCTTGGAATATATCTTATTATTATAAGGTGCAATAACATTGGCAGGAGATTATTCATTAAATACATAAATTAGCGTCAAGATGGATGAGGTAATAGTCCTAGTTTTATGGAAACTATTCACGTATAATATTTCATCCGTAGAGTTTGTAATTATACTGCGTCATTCTAATAATACGTACGAATTGACATATTTTTTTCGTTGTTGCGTGATTACACTCACAGACAGACTTTGAGGATAATAAATATTATCAGGGGGGGATATTGTTTTGGGCTCTATATACCGAGGACTGTTCGGGAATTAAACATGTTATTTAAAGTGTTGTTACACCTCTGCCAACCCTTGTTAGAAGGACATGAAGGTAAATGGAAAAAAATCCTTAGATGAATGTGCAAAAAATACGCTCATCACAAACATGCGGAGATGGAGGAGAAAGCAGGAGATTGAACCCAGGACCATAGGCAAATGTAGAACGTGTGGATGCCTTCCACCACCATACCAGAAAAGTACTTTTATGTAAGTGAATTTATTTTATTGTTATATAATTATCATAATCTTTCATTAGGTACTGATAAGACAACATATCTCACATTCCATAACATTTGAGAGCTTGAGAGCATCAATTGTGTATGACAATCATTTAAAGCTTTCATTTTAATACACGTGATAGGTACTTAGTTTATCTGTTTATAATCTCTGTAGACAGAGATTATAAACGATAAGCTTGACAGCAAGGATATTTTCTAAATACCGCCATTAAAATATAGACATCACATTATGGTGGTCTCAACTGCCATCGCCGACGCATTGAATAGGCGGGCGCAGGCGAGTGTCGCCGCGCTGTGACGCTTGCCATCGAGCGAGCTGATCCGACACGTACTCCCAGAACACGCACAAACAAATCCCAATCCGTAGCGATATAAAACGAACGTGTGTTTACGACTCATCTTCAAAGCAGCGAATGTTAAGGCTCTACTCTTGTTTATTGGCCTAAAAGATTTCGCAGTAAATTCTCGTGTTGCAGACATTGTGAATTATGCCGGCCATATTCTGCATCGTCTATTTATGTGGACGTGACTTTTTAGTATAAAAACTGCGTAGATTTATGTTATGTTAAAGATTAGTAGTATTAAGTTAGTTTTATTCAGTCTGAAGTTTAATATAAAATGTAGAATACTAGTAAGAGATAGTAGAGCGTCTTCGTCTATCGAAAGAATTTATACGGACTCGACAACTTATTAATATTAGAAAAGTTAACTGAAATAGCACCGGTCAGAACATTGTTCATAGGTATAGTTAGTACTTGAGGTGTATGTAGCGACACGTGTAGCGCAGCGGGCTGACGTCACAGCGCCAATATCGCCCGAGAGTGCAACTTATCGACTTACAGCGCGATACTCGCTGAGAAAACAAACGCTAAACTAGTTACTTACTAACAATACATGAGACACGAGGCTGCCTTTAATGGCAAGCAGGACAATTCAATAATAAATAAGGTATGAGTAAATTTTAAATGTAATAACTGCGTGTAGATATCCCAAAACGAAATATATTGAGATATCTTTAATATCGTCAAGTAAATGTAGTCGTCGAGAGTACCCAAAACCAGTGAGCCTGTATGAAGGGATTGATGAATTTGGATGAAGCAAGATAGGTCAGAAACTAGAAAGAACTGGAGCTCTACTCACTCTGTCTGCCAGGTGAGGGAAGCGGCGTGACGAATGGTGTGTATGCATTTCTTAGAACACTTTTAACCAATTCTCACACATAGGTGACACATTGCCATGAATAATGACAGCAATTTTGTTACGACGACAATCATGTAGCTAGCGAGAATGTTGACCATATTATGTATCCGTGTGTCCGGTCTCTGTAAATACGGGCATACGATACGCTCATTACACAAACTGGTGCCGGCACAGCGATACGTACGGTTACTGAAGGTTTTGTAAGAGCTTTAATCAGAAACGGTCATATTGCCAAGACATTCTAGTTCGTTTCAAGACAGGAGGATATTGTAGAACTCAAAACACCGACCGAACATTAATAAAATATGACCACATATATTTGCATCGTTTAGGTGTGATCTCTTGTTGCTTTTAGCTTTAAGCTGTCTGTTAGCATAGATCTTTAAAACTTCACAACGGATTTTAATGTGGTTTTCATGAAAATATAGAGTCATTCAAAAGGAAGGTATTATATACATATGTACATTATTTCATTTATTCCTTACGTCTTATGTCTATATTTTTATATAACAGCTTTTGTGTCTGTCTCTGGCATCGAAACTCATAATCGGATATATTGATTTTGATGTGATTTTAGTTTGAAAGCAGGCGTTATCGAGATGGTTCTTAGCTGCAATTTATGAAAAATTGTTAAGACGTTTGTATCGGGGAGTATATTAAATGTATCATAGTATTCTTCAAGTATGATTTTAGATTATATGGGAGCGGAGCAGAAATCATATCATTTAATGCGAGTGCAACCGCAGGGTAAGGCTAGTACCTATGTATATAAAAATCGGTACATTCCTGTTCATTGCAAAATTGTGTTGAATGCAAATATAACTAAGTAATAGCATTATTTCTTTACGACGGTCCTCCCCAGGGTCGACGCGCTCAGCACTACTTCGTCCTAGAATTTATTCACAAGACTACCTCATTCGCGATATTTTCATTCACTACAAAAGCTCTCCACGAGAAAACGTTCATCAAATTCAATTTGTGGTAACAAAGCTTCTTTTGCGAGTGATATTATCCCCGAACTACAAAACATAGCTGAAGTTAATAATTTAAAACCACCAGCTTCTCATTACGTTCACGAGTTAATTCTGAAATTCTTCGAGTTTGCACAAGAGCGAGGTGGGATGCTGCGATTAAACTTTCCCTTATAATACACCCTCTGCATAGGGAGGGTTGTAGGCGGGGTGGAAAAGCATTCTTCTCCGACATTCTCCGAGCAAGAGGCACGTGACAACTTCGCTCTGCTAACTAAGTTATGGTTTACAACTTCCTCATCTGGATTACGTAAGGTAGGAGCAAAATTTTATGGTACATTATTATTATTATTGCCTTAGTGACCGAATTTGTAGTTACTGAAGCTCAAACCTCGGTGTGTAACATTTAAGTATTTCACCAAGGTACAGCAATGTTTTACTGTGAGTCTTAAGGCGACGAAAAACTGTGGTGGAAATGCTGTGGAGAATTTCAAAGACAGTATTGACAAATTCAAAGACAGAGTGACACTGATAAGATACCACAAATTTTGTACGAACAAAATATAATCAAATTTCTGCTTAATTATTTCAGAGCAAGAGTTAAATGTCTTTTGCACTTGAACAAATAACAATCTTAATTTAATATCTATTTAACAGGAAAATTCTCAGTATTGAAGCCTACTATTGTTATCGCTTCAATACTCGCCTGTCCTTGTGTTTCAGGATCTCTGTCATTGATTTGATTCATATTCCGAGTAGGCCAGTTCCCACCACTGTGTTTCATATAGTTTAATTTACTTATGAAGTTATTTAATTACAATTATAATGCTTATTTCCAGAGTTGTTCGAATAGTTGCCTGCAACACTAAGATTGCAAGTTTGAATTCCGACTGCACCAATGAGTTGCTGCAGTTATGCTGAACTTAAATACAGTGATTAGCCATACAGCTTTACGATGAAGGAAACTATCGAGAGGAAAGCGGCACGTTCAAATTCGTATGTATTGTATGTATAGACGTGCTTGAGTAGAGGTGACGGATTCGCTATCGGTCACGTTGGACCTAAAATATATCTCCGGCAGAAAGTGGGTGTGTCCTACCTACACGTCTCTGCCTACCCCTTCAAGGACCTTTGTGGGATAGAAGACATTATATTTTATAGTTATTTCTTCCATGCTTCCAGAATGTACCTACGAGCGATGAAAACATTAGTTTTTACGTAGTTTTGTAGACAGACAGAAAGTTACTTTCGTATGAAAGAATAAAAACATAAGAAGTACCTACCATACCTATATACCTATACATATTAATATTGTGTGGTATCGACTAGCGTGGTCCCTGTGTTCATGTGATACGTAAACCACGCCGTGAGTAGTCTCCGAGCAGTACCCTCGCAGGTCCCCAGAGCCGACCCTCACCCATTACCGGCGTCGGATCCACTCCTCACAAAGCCACGTGAGGGATATGCCCAGGAATATATAGTGAGACTAGCATGCAATCCTATTTCGAAAGACATTATTATTTTTCATTCGCCCATAATGGTGTATTCATATATTTCTCTGATGAACCGAGAATTATTATATGCTGTCGTAAACCAAAATAATATTTAGTAGGAAGAGGTTAAAAGTTAGGAGATCACAAATTGAGATGCGTCGAACATTATAAAGATACTAGCTGTCCCGCCCAGCTTCGCTTGGGTTAAAAAAATAGGATACAAGCACGATCGCAGCGCAGGTCAAATAAATATAAATCATTCCTGAATCCACCTGAACACACAGCACATTTCATCAATATCTGTCCCGTCGATTAGGAGTTCAGTCAGACAGACCCGTACAGATTATATTATATATTAAGGGAACCATACCTGACCAGTTATAAATGAACAAACGCTAGTGATATTGTTACGGGCTGGGGTTCGGGATAATTTAATGATAGCCGGTTGTTACACTTAAACGACACTTTATTCTATACACAGAATAATTCCGGAAACTTGTACGATAAATCCGTAACCTTCGCTACAATTCTATTCACTATAACACTGATCACTACAACACAGTACTAGTACAACACAGTAAACCCTAGGTACTGAAACACTTCTACTCTGTTTACACTACAACACAGTAACAGTAGAACACAGTAAACACTAGACACTGATACACTTCTACTCTGTGTACACTACAACACAGGAACAGTAGAACACAGTAACACTAGACACTGATACACTTCTACTCTGTGTACACTACAACACAGTAACAGTAGAACACAGTAAACACTCACTATAGTCACCGATAAAACACTTGTGATCACTCGCACTGAACTCAACTCACTAACTCTAACTCAGACTCTCTAAACTCAGACTGACTCACTGACTGACTCGCTCAGACTCCCCGTGCCCATCGGGTACCGCCTTATATATGGCACCGGTACGACATACTAGATATCGGTGGAAGACTCTAGACTGCCATTAAGATGTTCGTAGAATTGCCGTGTGAATGCATCCGCAGAACAATGGCCGGGCGACGAAAACAACTTGTTTACGTCCTTTCTTAATTGCATCCTTTTGTTTATATTTCCGGCTAAACGTTGTTGTTTCGCATGGCTTTCACACGGCAAGACCTCCAGAACCTTCCATCGTAACACTGCCCCCTCCTTAGACATGCTCGTCCCGAGCATCGTTAGATCCATGGTAGCGCGCCAATCGATCGACGTAGACGACCTTCGGAGCTTCGTAGATACTCCTTTCTTCCGTACTGGATGGTGAAGCCACACCAGGGATCCCCTGCTGAATCCAGGATTGTTGATGTTTCCGCCATAGCGGGTCTTCATCTTTTCAGACTTCTGTTGACCGAATTGCCTTTTGTTACCGCAGAAGCCGTTCATTCTCATGCGCCCGTCACCCGCATAATCCGTCACAGAAATTGGAGAGTTCGGTATCCTAAGGGCTCCTCCAAATCCAGCAAGCTTCCTCGTAGTCCTGGCCTCTAACTTGGTCCTGTCTAGACTTGCTCTATCTGGACAATTAAACTGCAGGAGGCCCTTTTCTTTGACTGCCGTCGTTTCCTTTCCAATATAAACAGTTAGCTCCTTATGAAGATGGGTTTGTTCCACTTTATCGTGCTTCAGCTGCTCCTGGAGCTGAAGGACTTGCTCTTTCTGACGTCGCAATTGCTCTTCCTGACGTTGCACTTGTTCTACCTGACGTCGTACTTGCTCTTCCTGACGTTGCACTTGTTCTATCTGACATCGCACTTGCTCTTCCTGACGTCGCCCTTGCTCTTCCTGACGTCGCACTTGCTTTTCCGGACGTCGCACTTGCACTTCCTGATCGCACATCACCTGCTCTAGAGGCTGTTGTGTCTACTCCTCCTGACATCGCACTTGCTCTTCTTGAAGTTGCACTTGCTCTTCCTGACGTCGCACTTGCTCTTCCTGAAGTCGCACTTGCTCTTCTTGAAGTTGCCCTTGCTCTTCCTGACGTCGCACTTGCTTTTCCGGACGTCGCGCTTGCACTTCCTGACCGCACATCACCTGCTCTAGAGGCTGTTGTGTCTGCTTTTCCTGACTTCGCACTTGTACTTCCTTGTCGTGCCTCAGTTGCTCTTGAAGCTGTCGTGTCAGCTCTTCCTGACTTCGCACTTGCACTTCCTTGTCGTGCCTCAGTTGCTCTTGAAGCTGTCGTGTCAGCTCTTCCTGACATCGCTCTTGCTCTTCTTGAGGTCGCACTTGATCTTCCCGAAGTTGTACTTGCTCTTCCTGAAGTTGTACTTGCTCTTCCTGAAGTAGCACTTGCTCTTCCTTATCGCACTTCAGCAGCTCTAGAAGCTGTTGTATCTGTTCTTTCTGACGTTCTTCCTGACGTCGTCTCTGCTCTTCCTGACGTTCTTCCTGACGTCGCCACTGCTCATCCTGCCGTTCTTTCTGACGTCGCCACTCGTCTTTCTGACGTCGCCACTCGTCTTTCTGACGTCGCCACTGCTCTTCCTGACGTCGCATCTGCTCTTCCTGACGTCGATCCATCTCCTGCAGAAACGCTATGAGCTCAGCTATGTCGGTAGCCGAAACTTGAGCATTCATTGACGGTGCATTCCCAGCACCGCCAGTGGCCGTCGGCTCCGCAGTCTGCTGCTCTTGTTGCATTGCTTGAGTTGGACCCGGAGTGTCGTCTTTTGGTAGAACCGGCATAATTATCCCTCACTTCTGACACCAATTGTTACGGGCTGGGGTTCGGGATAATTTAATGATAGCCGGTTGTTACACTTAAACGACACTTTATTCTATACACAGAATAATTCCGGAAGCTTGTACAATAAATCCGTACACTTCGCTACAATTCTATTCACTATAACACTGATCACTACAACACAGTACTAGTACAACACAGTAAACCCTAGGTACTGAAACGCTTCTACTCTGTTTACACTACAACACAGTAACAGTAGAACACAGTAAACACTAGACACTGATACACTTCTACTCTGTGTACACTACAACACAGGAACAGTAGAACACAGTAAACACTAGACACTGATACACTTCTACTCTGTGTACACTACAACACAGTAACAGTAGAACACAGTAAACACTAGGCACTAGAACACAGTAAACACTCACTATAGTCACCGATAAAACACTTGTGATCACTCGCACTGAACTCAACTCACTAACTCTAACTCAGACTCTCTAAACTCAGACTGACTCACTGACTGACTCGCTCAGACTCCCCGTGCCCATCGGGTACCGCCTTATATATGGCACCGGTACGACATACTAGATATCGGTGGAAGACTCTAGACTGCCATTAAGATGTTCGTAGAATTGCCGTGTGAATGCATCCGCAGAACAATGGCCGGGCGACGAAAACAACTTGTTTACGTCCTTTCTTAATTGCATCCTTTTGTTTATATTTCCGGCTAAATGTTGTTGTTTCGCATGGCTTTCACACGGCAAGACCTCCAGAACCTTCCATCGTAACAATATTATAGCTCCACTATTCAGTTATAAAAGATAACATTGTAACCATACTTTTAATTAATACAGGAAACTTCGAAACTGCTGTGAAGTGCGATGGCGTAATTGTATGCAGAGCTGACTTGTTATAGATATTAAGTTTAAGCCGAGCCTGGGAACTTTCTAGATGAAATCTTTGCCGAGACTCCAATGCGTCAGGGTTGAAGCTCACTATGATGGTAACTAACACAAAGTTGTGTACACGTGCCTTCGCCAAAGTTCTGATAATGATGGCAACAATATTGAAACTACAGTGTGTGTCAGCAGTGTGAGAGAACTAGACCAATTTATTCGCCGCTACCTATCTGAAAGAATTGAATCATGATTATTATCAATGTTATCCCAAGTTGGGGCAAACATATATGTCGTATGATCTTCCTGCTCTCATCAGATATCAAGCAACGCCACGAACTATAGGTCAACATAACGATGATAAATGATAAATTGCAATATTTGTTTTAAAAATGTGTACTAGTATCCAAAACATTAGAGTGAAAACCTGCAAATCCAGTTACAAGTAAAGTAGCACTCGTTTCCCAAATAGCAGTTTGTATGGGATCGTTTGTCCACATTAAATCCCATTCACATTCCATTCGCATTTGGTTCGGCGATTAGTGAACGGCGTCACACTGCTGGGATCCACGGTTCCAATAAAAACACTCATTTGCCGAGATTGGGAAATCTTATTACCTAGCTACGTATTTAAGCGTGGAAGCGACAATGACGCTTCTGTATACGTATCCGCAGAGCGGAACGGGCGCTGCTCTACCGAACTACTCACAAATAGGTACCTAAAGATACCTTACGTACCTACGATAACTTTACTTATTGTAAGACTGTTAAAAAAACCCAACCCAAAGCCTTCATATGGAAATGGTGGATTCAAGCCGCGGCCTTACCAATATATTATTCTGACACTACGAGCTTAGCACAGCGGTTAAGGCAAATGTGCACTTTTGCGTTCAGCATTCAGTTACGAAAATGATGTTCAATACATACGTTATATTGGGACACTTTAATAATTTCATCGAAATATAGTAGGTATATTAATCATCGAGTAAAGTAATCAATATATACGGAGCTTCAATGCACGGATAAATAAATATATTGTGAAATAGGTCACAGGAGAAAGGTGCACGTAGGCCATACGCCATACAGCTAAAGAAAACTACCGAAACATTAAATATGACGGCTTATATGTGGCTAGACTCGTAACTGCCGAACCGTGCCGGCATTTAATTATATAAAGCATAGGTGTGTACGCAGTTACGCTATGTCGGCAATTGCAAATGAATTGAGATTTAATTATACAACTAACGGTAGTCCCATTGAAATAAATAGCGAATCGGTAGATATCATGCAAAGTTGTTGATTCTCGCAGCTGCCTGCGGCGTCCTGCTAATTGTTCGGCTAAATCACTGCTTTCATATGGTTACCCCGGGTACTCGCTGCAGCCCTGGTGATATCGTGTTCACACACAAGTGTAGCCACTAACCATCATGAACTTGATTAACAGAACATTTCTGGTCTTCAACTTGAAATTGAGAAAGAAAATGAAGGCATGACATGATATAATATTTGATTTCTCATAATTTCAAGGTATAGCAGCATATTAAAATCCATTTATCAACAATTTACGTGCATTGGAGAGATAACGCTGAAGGCTGAATATCAAAGAGAACAAAATGAAAATAAACCCAAGTACCCGCTTAGTGTCTACATCTTAAACGTGTCTACTCCATCAAGCTGTCTCCCTAAATAGTGAATGAAATCCCTGAGCCGAGCCTCCCCACGGTGAACACATGCGGAGCGACAAATCGTTGCGTCAACGGCATCAATATTTATTCCCTAATCCCCTGTCACCGCTCTCAGCATAAAGGTACAAACACATTGCTGCATATCGAAACGGTAATATTGTTTCACAAAATTCACTCAATATAATGGAAAAAGGAAGGGTGCGTTTTTTCAAGTGTTAGCTCTCGGAATATTTGCCTCGCAAAATGATATAGCTTTGAGCGCTGTGGTACTTATGATTCTATAGGTCGCCTGTAGATACGTTCGGAGTCAGGTGTTTGCGGGCATCAACGCTGGCTAATCGCTCCCTCGGGGGATCCCGCCGACCCACATTAGCAACACTTCGATTTAACGATCCCTTAAAGGGTACCAACAGTCCCAGCTCAATATAATGTTGTGGCTTACATTACTCCTCGTTTCGACACTTTTCTCGATATTCTAATTGTTTGCTTATCTACGTATTCTCTACAGTGTAAAATCTCAGAAATGAATGCTGTTAAATAACCCTTAAACTAAACTACGATAGCGTTTTATAACACCATACCCTCAATACCGGGTACATTCATACCCGCATTGGTACGCAGAGGGCACAACACAACTCGCGGTTGCTGACGCAGTGTTGGTTGTATATGATGTAGCATGTAGCTGGCATCTGAACAAGGAGTTGATCTCGTCTCTGAAAATGAATCACATAAAAAGTTTTATGTCTGTACGAAAAGAGATACCTTAGGTATATGTTTGTGCCTAGTCATTTTGCATGGCATCAGAAAATAGATAAGTGTGCAAAAATGTTAAGAGCATTTGAAAACCAATTTCATCTAAAAGCCTAAAATGCTTTCCAAATAACGGAATACCTTCCTACATCTCCGATTCGACTTCAATATACAAAATAATCACGTTCCTTTCTCGTCCGATTGATGCAGGCGCTCGTTCACTCACCGCTCCGCTCGATGGAACCCATTCACTCGTTCATTCGCCCAATCATTCACCCCGCTCGCAAGTGGATGCATGGCTTTATGCAGAATTATTGAATTTTCGAATTCAAATAGCGTCAGCGCTGAGTGTGTGCAGAGATAAAAATCCATTTGCGCAAATATTTATACAAACAATAGTGGATAGAATGGAACGGAGCTGAGACTAGCTATTTAAGTAGGTAGGATCCTGAATATACATAGCTATAAAAAAGTATGAATTGTAAAAAAATACTTAATTAATTTATTAAACAAATATTTCAGCAGTCCGCCTGAGGGTTGCGATAGGGTATCGCTTCCCTGGGCGGGGGATGAGCTAGAACCCCTAGGAGTGACCCCCAGGGGTCCTCCTACTAGGGTGCTAGCCCATCACCTACTTTGTTCACTTTTTCCGAGTGAGCAATTTGGCGTTGGTCTTGGGAGTAGCGCAGGTCGCGTAGATCCCCAAGGCAAGTCCGGAGCACTATCCTGCTAGAGGTTGCCGCCTGCTATTGGTCTGGTTCCTTCAGAAACAGACGTAACTGAAAGCTCCGGGCGCTCTCCACATTCCCACCTTCCCAATTCCCATTCCTTTCCCTATTCCGAGGTGGGGTTGCTTCGGCGACCTCCGCCTCAGCGGCGGCGGGCTGCAGAGATAAGGGCTGGGTTCCGGCCTGGCCCGAGGTCTCTGAGCCCTATCGGTAGACTGTGGGGAAACGGGCTGGAGGCTTCGGTCACCGGCTCGTAGCGGCGGAAACGAGTCCTCTGCTGCGGCCCCGCGGGCTACGACGTCGCAACCTGGAAACAGGCGAGGCGACGTGCAGGCGGCTCGGGCACTCGGTGCAAGCTGGTCTGCGGGGGGGAGTGGAGGGCTGCGGGGTAGCAGACTGGAGGCTTCGGCCCGGCCCGTGGTGGTGAGGCTTGAGTGCCTCGCTCCACACCCTGCGGCTCTGTAGGCGCGGCGGGGGTGGAGTACTCCCGTCGTTGCCGTGGAGACGTGGCGGCCAGGAGACTGGACCGTCGCGGACTGCCTCCAGGCGGCGAGCTCGGGGGGGCTCGTCGCCATTGCACGCACGGAGGCTGGAGAGGAGGCCTTCGGGCCGAGGGGCGGGCCCTTGCTCGCCCCTGAGGAGAGGCCACCTTCGATGGTGGCCAGCCGCCCGGTGGTCGTATGTAGAGTGCGAGAGCGATCCAGCGACCACCGACTCAGCGGCCTTGGAGACTGTGGGCTTTGCCCCGTGGGTTTTTAGTCAGTAAGAGTCTGACACTCCCCGTCGCTGCCCCCGCGGCGTCGGGGGTCCTATGCAGGATTTTCCCACGATAAAAAAAAAAAAAAAGAAAAAAGGGTATCGCTTCCCTATCGCAAGCCGCACTTAAAGAGTGTTGGCCACTTGGGTTAACATATATTGAGAGTACACTGTGCTGGTGGTATTTCTAGGGACGAAGCTGTTTCGCTTACTTGCCGCACTCCGCGTCCTCAACAGCTCATCAAAAAGATCATCATCATCATATCATCACGCCGAATCCCCAACGGGGTAGATCATCAAAAAAATTTTTTTATGTTATCAAACACCTGCCTATTGGTCTTAGAAAGATAGTAGCAACTAACTTTCTGTTTAGAAAAGTCAAAGCCGTGAAAAGTCGCGAGCAATCAAATTATGTGTAAAACATGCATCTTAATAAAATTAATATGGGACAGTTGCTCTATCATGATATGGCATGTTATAGAGCACAATAATAGGAACAACTCAATATCGCATAACATGGCACCTAATATATATCTCTGGCGGAAAGTCGGTGTTAGTGTCTAACCTATACACCTTTGCCTACCACTTCGTGAACCCTTGTGGGAAGGCACGAGGATACACACCAACACCGCACTAAAATCTGCCGTCGCGCTAAAATTATACGAGTAAAATCTGTTTTGTTTTTACTATAATTCATAAAGCCTAATAAAACATGTTTCGGAGTAAGTAGTATTATGCTCTTGATAACTTCTACAGGTCACCGGTGTTATCTAGTATATTAAGAGTAGTCTATGGGTATTACTGTCCGAGACACACAGAATAAGGAGCCGGATATATATTGAAATCTGAATTCCAAAACGGTATAGCCGTCAGAAAAGAGTGACAAAAAGTTTAAAAAAATATAAAGTTAATAGGCCTTCAACAATATTAAAATACCCGAGTAACTTATAAACAATCGAACTATTAACATAATGTTTAAATGCTTAGCACGTCTAAAAAACAGTTCGATTGCTTAACAATCAATACAAAGGGCCTAATCCTAAATAGGCAGTATGGTCACTGACCCATGCCGACTTTTATAACAAAGATTCAAATATCTTGTATATTGACATTTGACACTTCTTTATACAAAAACGCCAAAACTAGCAGTCAATGTCAAATTTTTGAAACTGCATCCACCGCGATGCTGTAGCGTCGCGTGTTTATTAAACTTTTATGTTTGTGAGATATTTTTGCTCAATTTCGCATCAATTACTTAATCACATGAAATTGTGATATCGATTCAAACAAGATGTTGGTTCTATTTGAAACCCCGGCGGGCTACGCCATATTCAAGGTAAGTTTACGGCACGTGTTGATTCTAACCTCTGTGTGATTTTGATGAGTTGAACGTAGGCTAACCGTAGTATTCGGTTAATTGCAGAATAAACATGGACATTACCCATTAACAAAGCATTACGCGCTTACTGATATAATTTCTTGTTTGTAGATACAAATATTCAACTTTGTACCTTGTACAAAGTTGAATTGTACTTGAACTTGAAGTGTGACTTGTACAAACTTGTAGTTACCTTAAAACTGACCGGCATTTCATATTCTCATAGAAGCGCTTACCCAAGGATCAAATTAGCCTATGAAATGTGTTACTTCTTTTCTTGGAGATTAGAACACAGCTTTATTTACAAACATAACCTATAAAAAGTATCTTTAACTTGTCATTTATTAGCTCTATTCTTAGTGTGTATCCATGTTCAATAATGTTAGTATGAATATGCATAAAATATATTGTTTGTATGTTTGAATATGTAATAAATGTTTGATGCAATTATTGCACCAGACTATTTGACTATATTATATTAGTGTTAGGCAAAAAACTGGTTTGATCCAGTGTTGCAGAAAATGTCATAGAGCTGACTGCCCTGCCAATGGCGGGAACCCGAATAACAGAAAGTAAGAGTGGGCATCCTATCTCAAAATTAATTTGGATTCTGTCAGAGAATCCAAATATATACTCCAAATATATATAATACAAACAAAAATTTAGTGTGGATAAGAAATACACACAACTTATCATCAAAAAGATATACTATAGGTAATACTACATTGTGTTTTGTTTTAGTTGTTGGACGAGTCCAAGTTGTCTCAGATTGATGACTTGTATCATGAATTCAACACTCCCGAGGGAGCTTCCTCTGTGTAAGATACCTAACATTATTATATAGATTGATAATACCCACATAATATATGCTATTATTCTTTAACTTGGCCCATAGATTGTTGCTGTAGTATTATGACAACAATATGGTGATGGTTTTGACAACATTTGCTTGATAGGTGTAAATGTCGTCACACATGTCCACAAGATTCCTCAGTGATGACAATGCTGTAAGAATAGCTTTTATTTAGCCAAATACATACTTAGATGCTATTATACACAGCTGGTGAGTTTGTTACCCCAGTGTCCTACTTTCACCAATGCTTGGTTATTGTTTCTGCTGAGTTTTTTTGTTATGTAGTATATCTTTTACAGTGTAAAACTAAAGAACTTTGTCAAGTTTGAGGATACAACAGAGGCCTTGGCAGCTACCACTGCTGCTATTGAAGGGAAAATCTCAAAACCATTGAAGAAAGCATTAAAAAAATACATTAGCAAAGAAGTTCAGGATCAGCTATTGGTGGGTGATGCCAAACTAGGCAGTGCTATCAGAGAAAAGTTTGATCTACAATGTGTATCAAATTCAAATGTTCAAGAGTTGCTAAGATGTATCCGATCACAGATGGATAGCCTCCTTGCTGGTTTACCAAAGAAGGAAATGACTGCTATGGCTCTTGGTTTGGCCCACTCCCTATCAAGATATAAGCTCAAGTTCTCACCAGACAAGATTGACACAATGATTGTCCAAGCCCAGTGCCTCTTGGACGACTTGGACAAGGAACTGAACAACTATGTGATGAGGTGCAGGGAGTGGTATGGCTGGCACTTCCCTGAGCTAGGCAAGATTATAACTGACAACACACTGTTTGTTAAGATTGTAAAGCTGATTGGTACTCGGGACAATGCCTCGCAGACAGACTTGTCAGATATACTTCCTGAGGACTTAGAGGAGAAAGTAAAGGAAGCAGCTGAAATATCTATGGGCACTGAGATATCTGATGATGATATCATGAACATACAAAATCTGTGTGATGAAATTATCTCCAT
>JACCPG010000161.1:0-10826 GCA_016069955.1 Drepana arcuata
ATATATGTACATATCTTCACGCCTAGTCCCTAGTGGGGTAGGCAGAGAGAGTAAAGAGACAGTTTTCTCTAGACTTACGTACCTCTTACGCTTCGTCGACATTCATCAATGTCTTCATACATGCTCACAATGATATAAAGTAAATGCAATGCATATTCATACTTTATAATTTCTCGATTAATACTGCACAGATGTAAATTTTCCAGATGACTAAGTGCAAATGAAGCGTAAATCGTCAACTAATGTGTATTTGACATAATCTTTCTATCGTTATGCGAATTACAACACGTTTTATTTGCGTCACACACACGAAGTCCGTATTATTCGTAATCTTTCGCCTTCCCGAATCTGTAGGAAGAACCGTCAGTACCTTAGATGTATGTTATATGTCTGGGGTGAACCTGTCATTTAAGCTATTTGATTCAAATGCCTATTACAGATTGCTCTGGCTTTCAACCGCGTAAAATTTGTGTAAATTTTTGTATGATATTTTTTCTGGATTTAATTCTTATTAATCCAGCTAATAATTTATTAACCCTGCGCTAAATTTCAACCAATTCCATTCGGTTTTACGTGAAAGACGAACATACATTCTGCAAAACCTTTGCATCCATTAAATAAATCAACATTTTTGAAACTAAAAATCGAGGTCAACTAATTTCAGTTACATATACTATCTTCTTATTTTTAGGTTCTTTTAGAAACCGCTCTTTTGATATCCAATGGAAAAAAACAAGTTTGCCTTGTAGTTCTAGAGTTCTACAAAGCTCAAGAGAACTGGCGCTCTACTCTCTCTGCCCCGCGAGGGACTCGGAGTGACAATATTAATGTAGGTATATGGTTCTGCAACTAGCGCGTTCAAAACGAACTAAATTAATAAAGAGTTGAATGAATTAATATACTTAAGTACGAGGAAACGCAAACGTTGCCCTCAATGTACTAAGATAATGATCATGATTTTCATCAACGAAAATAAAATATTAATGTTAAGAAATTGTTTCATAATTTGGTGCAAAACAAAGGTTTTGTCAGACGACAGAAAGTGTATCAAGGTTAGCTTTTCTTAAACACACTTTCTAATGAGTTTTATGATAAAACTAACTAGGCCCCAGACCCAGGTTTCGTCTGCTAAATATAAAAAAAATATCCTTTTATTATTTGTGCTCGCTTCAAGTGTATTAGCGCGTCATAAGTTTTCCTGAAATTTGTGCAATTTTTTAATAATTAATTGCCATGCGCGTGTGCACTTATAGGTAATCCGTGTGTACCGATAATACTCAAACATTAGTGGAAGGTTGCACACTTACACTATAAACTTTATGGTACAATAGTGGGACGCGTTCTCGTGGATGGCACTATCTATTGTATATAATTGTACATAATAGTGATGAACTTCATTAGAAAAACGAATGATTACATTAATTTAATGAATTCCTCCCGCGATGCTGTTATGATGGCTTCCAACTAATTGAACGTACAGCTATTTCTTCCGACCACGCACTTGATGGATACAAAGCTGACAATTATCATATGTCATAATCATTTACATCTCGAAGACTACTTAAGTCCCAAATTAATTCTAAAACCAGCCTACTTAGCTCCTTCATTATAGACTCATTACCAAACAATATCTTGAACAGGTCCATCGAACAAATATGTCGAGCTTGTATTAACATAATACAGTAATGCATAATAACGCAGTGCTATAATAAGGTATGAGCGTTAAGTAACGATAAAGATAAGTTATATGTTAATGTGGCCGAGCCCTACGAATGGGCGGTCTCTCCATCTTGCGCCACGTCCGTCAAATGTGGTTATTTGAGATTGGAATGTAGTGATGGTAATACATGTATCGATAAAATGTATCATGTAATATGTAATATATAATCATATACATATTAATATACTGCTAAAATTTATCGGTAAATAGTGAATAAAGTACAGTAAGTGTTTTTGCTCAGGGCTGTTAACTTACGTTTTTATTGAAATAAATAAATATAAATATATAAACTAAATACCCATTGTGAACATTATAAAAAGTGGGGATAAATTTAACTGTAACAATAAATACTGGTATTGTATGACCATAATCGGTACCAATAATTCATGATAATTACCCAACACTTAAAATATATGTATATACAAAAGTTATAGAAAGGCATGTTATGTTGGTTTGGACACATAGAAAAGATGAGTGAAATAAGATGAACAAACCACGTTCCAACTACCTAGATCAAATCGCCTGACACTAAGGCCATGCAGGCAAGCATGTATGATGATGAACTGGCGCTCTACTCCCTCTGCCTACCCCTTTAGAATGCGATTTATTAATATCATAACTATACATAGATTGACAGCTTTGAAGCCAAAGTACTCTTCTAACTAGGAGTTTAAATCAGTGCTATTAAGGCCGATCGTGTGAACAATATCGATAGAATGGAAAACCCTTATAATGCCTTGTCGATAACAGTTCAACTTTGACATTCACACGCACGGAGTACAATAGCCTGTCACGGCTGTACTTGTCCCTCGTTACGTGATCCGTCACGCAGTATTTGGTAATAAGGAATGATACGAGGTATTTGCTATCGATACATTTGGCTCACCACTTGAATGGCATTGAGTGACACGTTTTCATAACGCATTGCAACAGACAAGTGGAAAAGAATGTTAGATTGGCCGCTTGCGTGCTTAGCTATATTTTATTGGCAACTTTTAAAACTGTGATAAATAATGCTTCGTTTTATAGCACGAAGCTTGGTGTGAAAATCTGACTTTAAAATTATATAGTACTTGATTCTAAATTGCTGTTAACTTTCGTTAATAACATATTTCTTCACGCCTTCAAGGTTCCTCGAAGGCGTAGGAAACGAAGTAACAACACCCTCTTTTCATCTGAAGGGGATTCCGAAGCCGTTTCTCAAACACCACTTTACATATCTCTTTGAAATTCTTCTCAATACCTTCAGGCTTCTTCTTGTCGATTTCCTACATCGGAAAGCTCGTAGTGAAATGTATCAATTACAATCAAAAATCACAGGTCCGTCGGGGCTCGAACGTACAATCAAATATGTATGTAATCATCAATTATCAGAACCAGAGCCGCGGTGGTCGAGTTATTTACTACCTTAGTTAAATATATATAATGCAAAAAGCTAAATAAAGATTGCAACCCAGTCTTTAACCACACTTTCATGAGCTTAAGTGCAGTGATTTGAGAGAGACTTACGGTGGGGGAAAACATAGTGGCCTACATACGTTTGAGGAGAAATTCAATGACGTATTTGACGGTTAATACTGACCATCTGTCACGTTAGCATCTAAATATATCTCCAGTTAAAGCAGGTTATTATTCAACTTGATGTAGGCAAGCGTGAAGATTTAATACGTAGTAATAACATAGTGATTAATGTACATTAATGACATAATTATCGAATGTATTTGTATGTAATTGATTTAAAGTATGTGATTTTGTTTGATCCTTTTTTACGAAAACTACTGAACAGATTTGGTTAGAATTTGGCACAAAAATAGATTATTAGCTTTCACATTAGATTCCAGAAAGAAAAATACTTGATTGAATATACGGAAAATCAATGTGTCCTTATATTTATATTTTTCTCATCATCACTAATTAAAATTTTCCTCCGCAGATGCGATTTGGACCATACAGCTGAGTTACTGTACTCACATCTCCTGGCTTTGATTGAAAGGCCAGAGAACCAGAAGAAGTTTTCTGACATAGAACGAAAGCTCCAGATGCGAGGAGCTCTCCCTACTTCCAAGAAACCTCCCGACTCCTCGCTGGGAAGCGAAGTTTCCAGAGAATCAGACTCCGGGAGTAACGAGGAACGATGTGTAGCCAACTTGTACGACAGTTTGGCTGCAGAGTTGAAGCAAAAGTTGTCTACAGGTAAAAAGGGACTAGGTCAGTTGATATTTTTCAGATTTTTAGTAGCACGCTTCCACGCAATGTATGTGCACTAGACATTTGCATGGTATTTGGGTATGTATATTATATGTACTTTGTGGATCACTTCATAATATATTATAGTAAGTACGCTTTTGTGATTAAAATTTTAGTATTTTTGCACCGTCCATTAGAAAAAAATGCTTGTAACTTGGGATTATTAATCAAACTGAATTTAACAAGAAGCGTTTGGTATTAAAATATAATTGTTGTGATTAAAATGGATATGTTTTGGTAAACGATATATTTATGAACGCATTCAAAGTGCAAGGTCAACGTCCTGAAACGTCAAACTTATTTTAAAGATGGATGACTTTAATATGTGATTATATTATGTGCTGTAGATATAGTCTAGAAATTTTATATCGATATAACATAGATGCTTATTTTTATTATCACGCTTGCCAGAAGTAGAATTAATATCACACTGTATAACATTTGTATTTTTCGTTAAATATCTGGGGTCCTAACCAATGATGTATTATATATAACCTCATTGGTCCTAACATGATATCATCACTGCGACAGTTTGTACATGATGGTTTGATCTGTCTTTTGAGCACTCTTGAATAATAAATCTATAAATAATAGCACGTGATAGAAAGCAATATATACATCATATTATCACGCTGAGGCCTTCACAGGTGAACTAGAGTGAACTGGAGCCCTACTTTCTCTTCCTATCCCAAGAGGGACTCGGCTTAATGATACGCATACAATACTCCACACGGGGGTTCTAGTTAACTAACTAATTAAGTACTGTTTAACCGCCCATTTATAAATATGACGATTCATGGTTAGGTTCCACGAGATGGTTACAGTATACATAGCTTTGACCCGTGCAATATTGCTATCAAATTGCTTAAGGCTTGCTTGCACCCTTTCCAGGGAAAAGCCCGATACTCCTCCCTCCTCGGGACTACGACACCGTACACCGCCAGAAGGGGAACCTGAACAATATCGACACTCGCCGTTGCCTCAACCAGAATATAGTGGGAG
Organism: Drepana arcuata; assembly: GCA_016069955.1. Lineage (NCBI taxonomy): Eukaryota > Metazoa > Arthropoda > Insecta > Lepidoptera > Drepanidae > Drepana > Drepana arcuata. Next base: position 4,970 of record JACCPG010000161.1, read on the forward strand.
TGAACGCCAGGCGGAAGCTGGAGTCGTCTGGAGGCAGCTCTGGCATTGGCAGTGACTTGGCTCCGTCGCCTGAACGCAACGAATACAGACAGCATGACAATCATAGTACTAGCGGTGAGAGCTTGCTTTTATACCACTTACCCTTAGGTGCCTAGCAGCGCTTTGCCCTATAAGTTATGAATTTTAAAATTCTATCATCATTTTAAATTTCTTATTACTTCATATTTTTTTACAATCCTGGTAGAAGAAGCCGTGGTGGCCGAGTGGTTCGAGCAGTTGCCTGCGACGCAAAGGTCGCAAGTTCGAATCCCGACTGTACCAATGAGTTTTTCTGAACTTAAGTACAGTGATTAGTCACACCACGAGCTTTACGGTGACGGAAAACATCGAGAGGAAACCTGCATACGTCTGAGAAGAAATTCAAAAGGCGTAATAGTCGTGCTTGAGTAACGGCGATGGACTCGCCATCTGTCACGTTGGCACCTAATATACCTCTGGCGGAAAGTGGGTGTGTGGGTATTACCTATAAACCTCTGCCTACCCCTTCACGGACCCTTGTGGGAAGGCGTGAGGATATATTATTATATATTTTTTTTAATTTCGATCCAGCCCTGGTTGCCATGTTTATCTTTTAGATTGTTATTTGTATCCCACATTAAAACAAAATAAAAATATAAAATGGTATGGGGATCTCCGGTTTACAATTGTAGTCCAACTGAGGCAGTTCATGCTCACAGAAGATAGCGCTCAAATTGTAGACTTCCCGCTGAGGGCAGATATTTGTGTGATGAACAGTAGTATAGTATATATCTATATATCTATCTATATAAGTAAATATATCGTTATAGTATAAGTATATATCTATCTATACAAGTAAATATATCGTTGTTTAGTTACCATAACACAAGCTTTGCTTAATTTGGGACTAGGTTAATTTGTGTGGAATTGTCCCAGGTATTTATTATTATTATTATTTATATAATGTGGATGAAGGGAAAGAAGTATCTAAGTCTAACAAGAACTGGTGCTCTATCCAGCGATAGAGATCTACCCCGAGAAGAACATGGTATGATAAAATGTAGGTGTATGCTGCTTGGATTTTTAGAGTCGAGGGGGAGTTAGAAACTACAAGAGACAGTGCTAGTTGGAAGTATTACCCTAAATCCCTACCCTCCCTCCTCCCTCATACCCTCATAACCCTCGAATTTCTAATTTAAGTAAGACCGTGATCGTTGCCATGAAAGAAATGAGATCACGCGTGTCCAGATTCAATCTCAACTTCCAAAGACGCGATCGTCGCCTATCATATATAATATACCGTTAAGCATACTTACATATATAAATACTTAGGTATTGATAATTCTTCTACATATTTTTTCCATCAGTGAGCAATTAGATTCAATAAAACAATACCGTTTTCGTCTATTCATTGAATTGTGTTTTGATAATTTTATGTCAGTAGGTTTGGAGACATTCTTAACACGTTTTTATGGGGAGAGTCAGAGTTTTGCTGGTCATAGTACAATGTGTTATAAACTCATTTGCTAATAAATTAATCTACGCTTTGACAATAACACGTATGTGCTCAAGTGGTCAAAGTATATATATATATCCTCACGCCTACTCACAAGGGTCCGAAGGGGAATATAAAGGTGTATAGTATTGGGGAGGGGATAGGATTGTTATATTGTGTTGGCAGCAGAGGAATAAGTCCCACAATGCTGCCAACACAGTATAACTCTCCTTACACAGAGTGGCAACGCGCAATTAATATTTCGATATGTCGAGCGTAAATAGGCTACGGTAACAGCTTCGCTTCCGGTGTGCCATATGCTTGTTTGCCATTCTTATGGTAAACATATATTATGAAAGATTAACTTGCCCCAAAGTTATTCGGCTGAAGCAAAAAGCAAATGCTTTAAGTCACCTTCGTGTTCCGTCTTGATGGCGTCATTGGTCGTGACCCGTCGCTCGCTCGCTATCATGAGTTTACATCATAGCTCAAGCATCATTAACACCGGTTTATGCATAATTTAACTTTAAATCCTTTTTGAGCTGTTAAATATTATTAAAAATAAACATGACATGTCAATTACATACTTCAAGTTTATTGAGAGATTCATTCATTGTTTTAGTATTTGGTATGTAGCTTTTTCTTTGCTCAATTGATGCAAATGCAGGTATTAAATATGACGCATATAAATAAAAATAATATTTTAGGCTCAAAAGCTCATTTTTGGAAATCGTATTTACCGCGTAGGATCACAATACAAAATAAAATGTGTTATTTGGCTACGGACTTGTATAAGTTGGAGGTGCTGCCCCAGTCGGGCAGCTCCAAATTCGAATGGGAAACCCGTTATGCCTTACCTCTTTTGTTAATGAAATATCAATTAAATAAAATTATTAGCTTATTATATATTATTACCATTGAAATCAAATTATAAGTTCAAATTAAAAGCTTAAGCCGCGAAGCTAGTAGCTATGTCCCTTTTTCAGTCTCAGTAACAAAGCAAGAAAACGCTTTGCTAGCCGAACGACCGACCGTATATAGTTTTTTGGTCAGAACGTTCTTATGTAATCTCAAACCGACTTTCTTTGGCGCTAATGTGTAAGTGATTGCAACAAGTATACACGGTAAAGAAACATACAAAAGTTTCTAGAGAATGACACATCGTTTTATGGTAGATATTTTCATCTCCGCACCTTGTGAAAGCTCTCCTGACAATCTCGTCCTTGCTCAGGCGCGCCTTTAAACCAGACCCAACTGCTAAACGAGAACTATGTATTCTAAATTGTTAACTTATGCTAATATAGCAGGTGTAGGAAAATTGTGTTGGCGTCTTGCCCACATAGCTAAGGCCTTCGAACCCTGAGAAGCATAAGCAGTTAAATCTATAGATAGACAGTTCTTACATATTTACTAGTGCTATTCTATACATAGAAGTTACCGCATTTGGCATACAGTTTGCGTAGTTCTATATATACAAATTGTTTGTACATAGATACATAGTTAACGTAGTGATAAACATATCTCGACTCAAACCATCGTGGTGAAAAAATAACTTTTTCGTTGCCTACATTTCTTTTTTTTTTATACAACAAGAGTGGCAAACAAGCATACGGCCCACCTGATGGGAAACGGTTACCGTAGCCTATTTACGCTCTCGATACCGAAGTATCACTTGCGCGTTGCCACTCCGTGTTCGGAGAGTTACAGTGTGTTGGCAGCATTATGGGTTTAATCCCTCTGCTTCCAACACAATGTAAAAATCCTCCCCCCTCAACAAGGAGCTCATTTCTGGAAACCTTATTCACCGCGTAGGAACATAACACAATAAATTGTGTTATTTGGCTACGGACTTCTATAAGGTGGAGGTCCTGTCCCAGTCGGGCAGCTCCAAATTCTAACGGGAAACCCGTTATGCCCTACCTCTCTTAAACTTACATGCTAGCATTATGGATGTCAACGTTGATGTCGTGCCTGAGAGACTGTGGCCGACTGTCACGTGTATTTCAAAGGTGAAAAGACGTCTTATTACACTTCCTCTCATCGTATGAAATTGTTAGATTTTTTTCTGGAATATAAAATATCGTGTTCAGCCAGCGAGTAATCTACTGAGGTAGATTTCTCGCTAGATGGATAAGATTGAATTTGGCACTGAGGTGCCAAATTCAATCCAATTTCTCTTAGTAATTTTTGCTAGAAATAAGAACAAATAGTTAGTTTAGTAGAACAAGTTCTCAAACGTTCGCATAAAATAATTGGGTTTAAATTAGATTTACACTGGCAATACACCTTAGAAAGGTACAATGAAATACTACGTGAAACACCTTCGCGAATCAGAGATCAACTGTCGATCGGCAATTTCATTATATTGCTCGTCAATGCAGCAATTTAACGGTTGGAAATAGCATGGATAATCACTTCTGACTATGAAACACAATTCAGTTGTAAAAATACCGTGGTGCCCTTACATTCAAATAGAGGACTCCCGTTTTTGTCTAGTCGTTTGATTGCGGGCGATGGCCTGCAATGTCATAGCACTGCGTTAGATTACTGAGTTTTTCTAGCCTCTTAAGAGAATTGCATAGAGTATTCATTTTTATTTACTTTACTTAGAAGATGAAGAATGTAGATAAAGCGAAAAAGGTCTATAAGACTATTATATAGCACTAGCACTCAGCGCGTTGAATATGTATGTTAATAATTGGCAAAGATATATATGTACATATGTATGTTAATTATTGGCAATGGTTGGATAAAACGAAATCGTTCTTTGAAATTGGAATTACCCCACTTCGTGTAGTACGATTTATCAAAGATCGCAGCTAAATAGCACTGCTCATAGTGATCTTCCGTTAAGTTGGTTTTCCAGAACTGGCAGAAGAGGGCTAATTAATCGCCTTTTGCTATTTGCACAGCATCTCCAACCGATGTAGGATAGACATCGGGATTAAACACATCTGCTACGCTTATTAGCTATGGTTACCGTCATAGGACAGTCTGTATGTTTGTTTGCTTGCTTAGCAGATAATAAGAACACTCAAAATGTGCAATACAGAGAAGCTTGCATCAACTGTAAATAACGTCATCAGTGTAAAAGTAACTTTAATTTCATGAGTGTAGAGTACATTGTTCGACAGCCAATATCTTACGTGTTATTATCTACCTTAGATCAATTCACAAACTCACAGGTACTTCAAAGTAGTTCAAGATCACCTGTTCGCCTTCATGGCGCTAACTTCTATGGACCGTTGAAATGCGCAGGCGCTAATGGCAATATTACAAAACTACCTTTTGTACCTCGTAAATTTATTACTTAGTCCATACATACATACATAAATATATAGATACACTAGCTGTGCCCGCGACTTTGTCCGCGTGAATTTTAGTTTTTTATTTTAATAGTTTCTAAAATAAAATCATCCTAAGTTACTCTATTTTACGTCAGCTATCTGCCAGTGAAAGTCCCGTTAAAATCGGTCCAGCCGTTTCAGAGATTAGCCGTATCAAACAGGCAGACAGACAGACAGAAATTGTAAAAATATATTTTTTTGGTCTATGTACCGTGTATACATATCCATATGCAGATAGTAAAAAGCGGTTATTTTAATATTACAAACAGGCACTCCAATTGTATTTATTTGTATAGGATATTACGTAATTATATTAAATTGTCTTCAAAATTCCTCTCTCTTCGGTAGTACATTATAGGAGGTTTTAAATGTATGTAATTAAAACCTCTGGAATCACTTTACTATTGATGAAATTGCCGCATTGGAATCCTTGGCTATATTTTATCCTCACGAGTTCCCACAAGGGTCACCGAAGGGGTAGGCAGCTGTGTATAGATAGTACCTAGATACCCACTTTCCGCCAGAGACATATTTTAGGTGCCAAGGTGACAGATGGCGAGTCCATCGCCATTTGTCAAGCACGACTATACATACACGTCTAAATTGATTCTCAGACATATGTAGGTTTCCTCTCGATATTTTCCTTCACCGTAAAGCTCGTGGTGTGACTAATCACTGTACTTAAGTTAAGAAAAACTCATTGTTGCAGTCGGGATACGAACTTGCGATCCTCTGTGTCGCTAGCAACTACTCGAACCACTTAGCCACCACGGCTTTTATACAATGCGATGTTTTGAAAATATATTTCGTAAATATAACTACGATGTCTTGACTTACGCTTACCTAAGTAATAGTAAGTACATGATTTTTCTCATCATTCACTCGAGTAGGCAGTTTTAAGCTCATTCTCAGGCCTCATCATTCTATAGGACAATAGTGTGCGAGTGAGACGGAATGCATTCTCCATTTAAACGAGCGAGAAGTCGTTTTCCCAAAC
>JACCPG010000161.1:11826-25372 GCA_016069955.1 Drepana arcuata
GTATCAAACAGACAGACAGACAGACAAAAATTGTAAAAATAAATTTTTTGGTCTATGTACCGTGTATATTATTCATATGCAGTTTCAAAAAGAGGCTATTTTAATATTACAAACAGGCACTCGAATTTTATTTATTTGTATAGATATAACGTAATTATATGAAATTGTCTTTAAAATTCCTCTCTCTTCGGTAGTACATTATAGGAGGTTTTAAATGTATGTAATTAAAACCTTTGGAATCACTTTACTATTGATGAAATTGCTGCATTGAAATCCTGGTTCGTAATCGTAGTTTAAAGATGTACAGACGGCTATATTTTATCCTCACGAGTTCCCACAAGGGTCACCGAAGGAGTAGGCAGATGTGTATAGATAGTACCTAGATACCCACTTTCCGCCAGAGACATATTTTAGGTGCCAACGTGACAGATGGCGAGTCCATCGCCATTTGTCAAGCACGACTATACATAGACGTCTAAATTGATTCTCAGACGTATGTAGGTTTCCTCTCGATATTTTCCTTCACCGTAAAGCTCGTGGTGTGACTAATCACTGTACTTAAGTTAAGAAAAACTCATTGTTGCAGTCGGGATACGAACTTGCGATCTCTGTGTCGCTAGCAACTACTCGAACCACTTAGCCACCACGGCTTTTATACAATGCGATGTTTTGAAAATATATTTCGTAAATATAACTACGATGTCTTGACTTACGCTTACCTAAGTAATAGTAAGTACATGATTTTTCTCATCATTCACTCGAGTAGGCAGTTTTAAGCTCATTCTCAGGCCTCATCATTCTATAGGACAATAGTGTGCGAGTGAGACGGAATGCATTCTCCATTTAAACGAGCGAGAAGTCGTTTTCCCAAACAGGAAAAAGCTGCGATTGTTCGGAAAAGCCTTTTTATGTTATTCAAACAACCTTCCCGAGTAATAAATCTTAATGGCTCCTTTGTTTGACTAATTGTTTTCAATTTAACTTCGCGGAATAGTTACTGGTAACGAGTTAACATCAACGCTTATGAATTTTAGTTAGTACTTATATAATATATAATAAAAATAGAAAATCTGTTTTTTAGTATAAAGAATCACAACAGTTCAATAAAGGCCTCTCAAATTTCCGGCTCGAAGGACCAGCTTATGGCAGGTGAGACTTGTCTGTAAATTCCGATGTTAAGATGAAGTCTTCATTAAGGCGCGGTTTCTGTTAAAACGAAGTCGATGGGCACTGTTATGACTGAACACCTACCCTACTATTATGCTAGACGAAACACCTTAAATATATATTAATAATTTAAACGTCCTTATGAGAACTTGTCCATATGAGTGCCGGTACAAGGAGTACGTACTTAAGTAACATTATAATCATAGCCTGAAAAATGCTCCCTAAAAGCTATGATAGTCCTAACCATTAACGGATAGCTCACCGGCTTTAAGTCTCAGATGATTAAGCTGGCTCATATTATAATTGGGCTTATCCTCAAGCGAAAGTCTGTGGAATGTCGTCCTTCCATTCAAAATGCAAATATAGTATTGTTACAACAACAAAGTACGCGGGGAACTAGACCAAATGAAACTCACGCCATTTTACGCGAACAATTAAAAGCTCGCACCAGAATTCAGATGCTATCGTGATTGGAGATACTCGCACGTGGGAACGACTTGTTCATTTTTATGTCAATTTGAATTTAGAAACAAGTTTGAACGTAAAAAGTGTGTTTCGCGTTTCAGAGATGTGATCTTGTCCCGTTATGTTCGCGTAAATATGTAGTTAGCGACAATGGGTCAGCTCGAGGAATGCCGTGCATAAAATTACGCGGATTTAAACTGGGCTAGCGGAGCAGAAAGTTGTTTGCTGATGGCGCGTGTGGGTCATGTGGATGTTATTTTATGTCTATTTACTAATGAGGCAAGAATCGTATAGAAATAGTCGCTTTCACCTAAATGCATAAGTATAGGTAAGGGCCTTGGCTTCAAAAGTACTCAAGTAGTTTTGTCATTAAGAAATTAATAAACGTAGAATTATGAATATACTTTACACGTATAAACAAAAGACAAATATAATTCCATAATCTTAATGCTTCTTAATTCAAAGTTACAAATGTAAGCAAAAATTCTACAGTAGCACTATATGATATCCATACGTCATGAAAACAGTCGGTAATGTGCGAATCCATCCTTTGTTTCAAAATAAATTTTCATAATTAGTTATTTAGATACATAGGCCAATTTGAGCCAATTACACAGAAATTGTGCGTTTTGTATAGGATATTTATTGAAATATTAAAGGAGTATTGGAATGGAGAAGTCAAATTACATTTAAATAATTTTCGATATTAATGACACAAATGGGAACTAAGCTGATAATATGTATTAAGCTTGGTATTTCTATATGAACTATATTTTTTATTAATTATATAATAAATTAATTTAAAATAATAATTATAAATGTATTTATTATATGATAAATAAAGGAAGAGATACCTATGAAAACGTGTTTAATGTGTAATATATTTCTATTTCCAGAGGAAGACTGGGCAGAGAGCACGGCATACTTGATGCACGAGGCCTTCGAAGCCTCCCCTCCCCGGCGCGCCACCTCACCGCGCCGCACGTCCCCCGCCCGCCGCGCCCTCTCCCCACGCAACTACGACAACACACCAGCATACAACGACGACTTCGCCGACCAGTTCCGCGACCAGCTCGCCCCCTTCCGCGATGCTACATTCGAGCGCAGATTCCGCCACGAGTCCCTTGAGCGTGTAAACAAAGAAAAAGAAAAATTCGTCGACGAAACACCCAACTATAGACGTAGGTACGTCGCAGAAACCAAACCTTCCAACAGAAGCATAGACAGAATTGAAGATAGACGATTTGGGAAACTGCAGAGGGGTGCAAGCGAGGGCAGTCTTAAGATCGCAGAGGCTTCGCCAAAAGACCGGTTCAACGTCGCCAAGGAGAAGTTCAAGAACCTTGAGAGAGAAAGGTTTAACAGGGAGCTGGAGCAGCACATGGCGATGAGGAGGAGTATGCTCGAAAGGAACAGTCGCTCCACTTCTTCCCCCGAGGAAGAAAGACGAGACGAGCGTCAGGACCGTCACAGAGAACTGAGCTCTCGGAGAGAGCCAGAACGCTCTCACCGGGATCATGAACGCTCCCACAGAGAACCAGACAGGCGCAAGGAGCCCGAGAGGATCCGGGACGTGGAAACGAGAGACTTGGGACACAGGGAGATGGAGAGGTTGCCTCGGGTTGGGAGGAAGCGAGATGAAGGGAAGCGATTCGAGTTCGGCAACGAGGAATACTTAAACAGGATGGAGCCTAAACCTCACAGGGAGGAGTTTGACAGATACCGGGACAGACGAGATGTAGATCGCCGTATTGATGAGGATGAGGTCATAGAGCCTGTGATCGAGGATAGGAGGAGGGACTGGACCGACAGGCAGAGGGCCTTTAGCCGTTCTCGCTTGTTGGAGGACCAGAGGCAGTCCTACGCTGAAGGGGATAGGGACAGGTACTACGAGCGGGATTATAGAGACTTCCAGGAGCTATCAGACAGACAGCAGACAAAGTTCCGGCACAGCTATGCAGAGCCTATCCCCCGCGGCCGGCTCGGCACAGTCCGTCCATACTGAACACGCCATAATAGTTGTACGAATCTGAGATTTATACTCAATGATGAGTTGACGAGCATATACAATTTGTTGTGCAGTTAAATAAATGTATTCACGCAAAAAGAAATGTTTATAGAACATACCCCAGGGTGTTACCTCGGCGTGATGCTGTCATCATAATGCATGAGTGCGAAAGAGACAGATATCTGTTACTAAAGCATCCTTGAATGATGATTTCAGCAACATGTCATCGTAAGATCTTGGATATGGAATCTATTATGTATTAGGAAACTTTCTATGTATGTATAAATTATATTGTTAATGCGTTATTTACATGCGAGTTTAATGCATCGAAGTTATTTTATATGTATCTATCAAAAGAGTAATAAATACGCAAATATTCGTGCATTATAAAATACTTAGTCAGTTATTATAATCATAACGTATATGCAGATTGGATATTAAACATTTTTATATTTATAAAAATAATACTCAAAGACAGTGTCACAATAAGAGCAAGTTTCATTTGTAAATATAACGGTACCTTTAACATTTAATATAAGATAATATATTCGTATAATATTGTTGTTATTTTGAAAGTAAATAATAATCTTGCGGGCATTTAACTGGTTAGGTGTTAAATTTATGGATATATTTTTAAAGATATAAAGCATTCATCATTGAAGAATTTTAGGAAGAAATAAACCAATTGATAAAGTTATTTTTGTATATCTTGAGTATTTGACAAAAACATTCTTATGTTAGCACAAAAATTCCACCCAACAAGGTTGGTATGTCGCCTGATATCATTATTATACTAATACAGTATAATACAGACTGATGTCTGGCAAACGGTTAATAGCCACTTTGTCGTAACATCTAAAACATTAATGTTTAGCGATTTTTATTAAGCTGTGAGATTTGTATAATTATTATATTTGAACAATACACACACCCTTCCAGTGTCCGTCCGTGAACCATATTATGTATACCGTATTTCGTTTGTAAAATAAATATAAAATAATCATGGATGTAAATTTATTTCAGTGTCTGCCTCGTTAAATCACTTTGTGAGTACGATATTGAGCGTGTATTAAGAGACTGATGAATGTGAACAAAGCGAAAGAAGTCTGTAGACAGTGCTTGTGTTCCAAGCTCGCTGCCAATCCCATGCGGGACTCTGCGAGAATCTCGGGTTGACAAAGTAGAGTGGAAGCAGACGTAAAATCGGCAACGTTGCTTTAGGCATGTTAAAACTACGAACTGACCTACAATGGGAATTTTAAAACAAAATGAGACTGTCGCAATATCCGAGAACAATTTTGATAGAACGATCACGCATGGGTACGTTAGGAATCCATAGGATTGATGAATGAGAAACTAACAAAAGATGTCGCTAAGTCTGAAGAATTTTAGGGCTCTCCTCTCTCTGCGTCCTCAGTCAGTTGGCGTTTGGCGTATGAGGGTAATTTATAGAGGGTTTTCTATCGGGGTTTTCCTTCACCTTCACTTAGGCGTATGTATAGTCGTGCTGGAGTAACGGCAATGGACTCGCCATCTGTCACGTTGGCACCTAATATACCTCTGGCGGAAAGTGGGTGTGTGGGTATTACCTATACACCTCTGCCTACCCCTTCGGGGACCCTTGTGGGAAGGCGTGAGGATATATTATTATATTATATTATATTACCTATAAGTGTATAACTGAAATATAAAACGAAGGCACAGAACAAACCAATGAACCAATTAAATATTGTTTATTACAGATACATGTATTTATTCAAGTATTTTATTTACAGCATCCGTTATCATTTTACAATTAATATTGCACTAACATTGCACACATTTTACACTTAAGATCATTTTCTAAGTAACATTTAATTTAATAGTATATTCGCTTAACAATTACATATGTCTATATTAAGTACTTGTTTCATTTAACAGTGGCGAGTTTTTAATGATATGCAATATTTCCAAGAAAAAAAACAGTGTGGATGTGAAGGAAGTGGCGCTTTATGCATTACCTGCATGAATTTAATTGTCTAATATTTCTTTATACGCGCAAAAAAACTCCCGGAAATTATTGAATAAAATAAGTGACTTTTACTATGTAAAATGGCGGATCATTTGATCCATTCTTCATGGTCCCATTGCTGTATTATCAATGGTACTACAAAGAATGTTCACACGTATTATTGAAAAAATAAGCGAATATATTATATTTAATTGGATGTCAAGTTTTAAAATCTATTAGGACATACTTATTTATAATAATAAAAAAAAAGTTGACTCAAAAATATTGCACGCTATGTATCAAGGTTATTTCAACAATAAATAACAATTACATAGTTTAATTTTCTTAAAACGAATCGATATACTTAAAATCCTTATTCAATTAATAAGGTGGTATACGTTTTACTGAGATAAAGTTTGCAACACTTCCGCTACATGTAAGAATAAGGAATGGTGTGAACATCATTATTTACATAAAAAATAGAAGCCAATACCATATTTAAAATTGGGAATAACAATTGTTTCTCAGCATATACTGACAGTACATGTAATACTATATCCACTTTTCGATATCAAAATCATGTTTTTTTTTAATTTCCCTTGGAGAACAGTTAACCAGGAAACAGGTGTTTTAAATCTCTAACACTTGCAAGACTGAAACAATGATATTCATGGCAGGTTTTTGCCATGTTGTGTTGCCAAAATATACTGAAAAATAATCATTATTTATGGTAAGTAACCCAAGGTATCTTCAAGGCTAGCGTTCCTAGTGAGAGGGCGGTGGTCGAACATGCGTGCGAGTGCCGGGGGCCCGGAAGGCAGCGCCGGAGGCACGGTGAGAGGGAGCCCCGGGATTGGGAGCGGCCTCCGCCCCGCGACTAGTGCGCGCACGTCGGTGCGCTGCGAGAGCCTTACATCAGCGAACAGTGCTGCCATCTCTGCTGACTTCTTAACACTAAGCGCATCTCCACACCCTGCGCCTGTACTGCGTACTGAAAGCAACGTCGTCTACCATAAAGTATTTATACGCATATATTAATAGCCATTTACAAAGCAATATATTTGTATATTTTATATAGATAAATTTATTGTAATAACTTCTCCGAAAAATTATAGGTATACTATATTATAGTAGAATGATGATATAAATTATAAGCCCTATACATAACCTTCAAATAATGCAAACATATTTTTTCCAATCGGATTGTTAGTTTCTGATATCACTTCATTTAAATTCAGAAAAACTTGTAATTGTAAAGTTGTAAAAACGACTACTCGACAAACTCACGTCTATCTTCATTTTTAATGTATAATAAGAATATATGCCCAAACACTTTGTTATACATCGTTATTTTTAACAAATAAACATAATTATAACATTATTTATTATTATCTGAATCGAATCTACATAACCGATTTTAATCAAATTTGCACACCGTGTCCAGTTTCATTTAACTTAAAAGATAAGATAGCTTACATCACAAATGGACCCGATAGGTGGCGCTGCGATCGTGTTTCAGGATTTTTAACATTTTCTTTTTCACCCGGGCGAAGCTGGGCGGGACAGCTAGTACTATTATATAATGCAACTAACCCGTGAGCCTCTGCATGTTCCTGGAGCGCGCGTCCCTGTGCCGGTCCTGCAGCAGCAGCTCGTAGTCCAGCGCCAGATTGTCGGAACTGCGCGCGCGTCTCCCACGTTGAGTACCATTACACCTAATAGAATAATAATAATATAATATAATATACGCACTCCCATATCACGCATTCCCACAAGGGTCCCCGAAGGGGTAGGCAGAGGTGTATAGGTAATACCCGCACACCCACTTTCCGCCAGAGGTATATTAGATGCCAACGTGACAGATGGCGAGTCCATCGCCGTTACTCAAGCACGACTATACATACGCCTTTGAATTTCTTCTCAGACGTATGCAGGTTTCACCTCGATGTTTTCCTTCACCGTAAAGCTCGTGGTGTGACTAATCACTGCACTTAAGTTCAGAAAAACTCATTGGTACAGTCGGGATTCGAACTTGCGACCTTTGCGTCGCAACTGCTCGAACCACTCGGCCACGGCTCTCAATATCAAATAGAATAATAATAATCTTCAAATAAATATATTATTGCCTCCCCGCAAGGGTTCCCGAAGGGTTAGGCAGCGGTGTGTAGGCAGTACCCACACACCCACTTTCCGCCAGAGATATATTAGGTGCCAACGTGATAGATGGCGAGTCCATCGCCGTTACTCAGCCACAACTATACATACGCCTTTGTTTTGCTTCTCAGACGTATGCTCAACCAAATTGTATATAACCGTGTACAAATTTGAATATAACCGTGTACAAAATTGAATACAACCGTGTACAAAATTGAATATAACCTTGTACAAAATTGAATATAACCGTGTACAAAATTGAATATAACCGTGAACAAAATCAAAAATATTGATTAAATGTGTATGTATTTACCTCGTCCTCTTTCCATCATAATCATTAAAAGCGCGCTTCAATCTATCCGAGTAAGTTCTTTGCGAAGAACTGCGCAGGTACTCAAGGCTCTGCGCGCTCTTTATGGCCTGCTGAAGCTCAGTGCAGTAGCACTTATTGCTATCGGCACAGCTTTCAGAGTCGCATGAGCAGTAGCTGAATTCTCCTTCGTAGTATTCCCTGGAAGTAGAGAGGCTTTATTAATTTCAAAACAATCACAACGATAAAAATAACCGTATTGTTATTAGTCAGATTGGATTTCACATGATTAAACAAATTTGGTAACGAAAATAACAACGCATAAACAATCGTAGGCAGAAGGAGTAGTGCGTCGATTCTCACTAGTTCTATGATGATCTCGTGATACACTATTTTCGTCACAAATTTCAAACATCTTTGAACTCCTTTTCAAACATTTCCGCGAATGCCATATAAACTATTTTCCATTGAAATGTATTATGTATTATTATTGCTACTATCTGGAGTTTGGATATCCCAAGCTTAGAAATTAAAAAATTAATAGTGGTCCAGAGGAAGCGAGAAAGTCTTCCGAATCCAAATTATAAGATTTTCTTTTTATTAATAGTTTAAAGTAAACATTTAGTTTTGGTAAATTTTATTTATATTTTTTTAGTTAATATCTGTCTATTTAGAAACTACAGTGGATGACAGCAAGTCTAAGATCTAGTTCCTTTAGAACATCAGTTTACTACTTTTTATTGACTGACGCTACCGTTTCTAAAACTAGTTTCTACTTTTATATCACACTTTTATGGCTTAAACGCAGAAATATATCTATTTTGACATTTTTTATTTCATATTACATATATGATGTCCGCAACAAATCGAGTTAAGCAAGATCCTAGTGAACATTATGAATTCATATTCAACTGTAAATAATTGTAATTTGGTTCAGTTGCTCGCGAGCCATCGCGAGCTGCGGACGCGACACGCTCTGATTGTCACACACATTTCATTTCTACCGCACTCCTCTACTATTAATTATCAACCATAAATATCAACAAACAAGGCAGCTATTCCTTTGCACTTGCCGACCATCTCTGAATATAATTAGACGCACACTCACTCGGTTGAGATGCGCTTCTATTAAAGATAAATGAAATGTAAAACGTTCTGTACGAAAGTAGAGAAATTATTATATTCAACTTTCAAGCATTTGTACAATATTTTATAAAATTAAGTTTGGGAATGTCTAATTGGTTTATGTAAGATTTATTAACAATTTCATAATAAACCGCAAGAACGAGTTTTTACACCGCCGCATACCCCTTTGAAAACTTCAGCGGGAAGGTAAAAATACCCTGACTAATATTATTGAAATTTACTTTGATCGTTTGTTCGTTACGGTTTAACGTCTTAAATGATGACTATCATGATTTTTGCATACATATTGTTAGTAGAGAAAAGTGCGGAAAATGTCATAGATAACTTTTTAGACAGAATTTGAAATTTTTAAACAAAATGAAATTAATAAATTGCAACATCATGATTGGAGTATCGAAAGAGCAAAGCAGGGGAGGGGTATTGCTCGAAATATATTACTCGAAAAAAACAAAAATAAAAATAATATATCCTCACGCCTTCCCACAAGGGTCCCCGAAGGGGTAGGCAGAGGTGTATAGGTAATACCCACACACCCACTTTCCGCCAGAGGTATATTAGGTGAAAAAAACAAATGTGCTGAAACAAGTCTATATTAACGCAAGCAAAGACTTGGGCAAAAGTTATAATGTAATATCTCATAGTTGGACTTAAAAATGATGTAGGTACTTACTTCGTGCAATCCCTGCAACTCTTGCTTTTCAACAGTCTATCCTGAGCCGGTTCCCTTTTAACGTCCATACCGGGACAGTAACACAACGGCTTAGAGTCTTCTTTCAACGAGCAATAACATCGGTCCATACAACTCTCAGACTCGCATTCCGAACACGATACATAGCCGCTTGAGCTATTCCGATTCTGGCATCCGAGACGATTACTTAACGTTAAAAAGTCGGAGTCTTCAGACGACGTTCGCTCCCCCGGCTTGGATTTTTTCCCACTTCTCTTTGACACGTGAACTATCTGCTCAGCACGCTTAGAGTTCCTAGATCTGGACATTTGACGTTTTGGAGGTGGTAGCGCTGGCTCTTTTGGACGGAACTGTCTGATGTCGTAGCTCGACGTCGATACTGAGCTCTCGGATATGTGTTCCTTAGTGTTCGATATTCGATCGGCTTGGAAACCTAATGAGGTTAGTTGAGATGTCTCCTTCTTCCGGACGTCCTTCCCAAAAGGCATTCGGAACACCATCCGTAGACCACTGGCACCTTTAAAGATTTTTCTCCTCTTGTTCTGAAAGGTACTATTTCTTCTCAATATTTTCTTTTTTTGCTTCTTCATTATCGCCTTACTGTGTTGGAATATTTCATCTTTCGTCAATGTGACGGCTAATTTTAAAAGGAATTCTTTATATATCGGTTTTAAATCATTGAAGGACATCCCTTCAGCGTCTATTATGGCGTTTAGGATCTCATCCATCGAGTGTAAGTTCTCCTGAACTTTAAATTCGTTAAAAAGTTCATTGAACCCTAACGGTGACCCACCTCCCTTCTTACCGTTGTTCCTGCAAATCAAACATATTTTTATTATAAAAAGATATTTGGTCCATGATTCTCATGACATTATTGTGGATTTTATATACGAGTATCGTTAAAAATAACGTTGATGTTGTATGCTGTGTCATAGGAATGCATCGGACGCGGTTCCGTTGGCACAATTACTCGCATGCAAGGAGTCGAAACAGTCCGCTAAGCGCATTCTCCTCGACTCTCGTTACTAAGCTATTTTGATTGAATAAACGAGCTGATCAGGTGAAAAACTAACACCGGCCTACATGATCGAGATTTCAGCGGCGCGACTCGTAGAGAGGACAGAAAAACTCAAGTGTTGAAACGAAATTGCCACAACAATATCTAATGGAGTTGGTTTATACAATGCATGCAATTACGTAATAAACTTTGATGTACGTACCTGTGCCCAATGGACTTATACCTAGTAAGTCCGCCAGCGTTAAGAAAGCTACCTGAACGGGGAATGGCAACTTTCGTGAGTATGTCACCGGAGTCAATTAGGGATTTTCTAACGCTTTGGGTTCTTCTCAGCGGTTCTTTAGCCTCCGTCAGGGACTCGGTTATGGCAGACGGCTTCGACGGAATAGGCGGTGGATGGATCGGTGGTCTCTGGATACTTTTTCGTCTCTCTAGCGCTCTAAACAATTCTATCTTATCTGATATTTTACTTCGAACAGTTGATTCCGTGCTGTGAAGTTTACTGACATTTGGAGCAAGCATAAGATTAACTGACGACTTTTTGGACTCTTGCGTGTCACTACCGCTAGCATCATGTTTAATGGAGTCCAATTTAGCTTTTACTTCCTCCACAGTAATACGTTTTATATCGGCGGGTGGAATAGACGATAGTAGTGTAGGCTGCAGTAAGTTTTCAGCTGAAAGTTTTTTTATTCTTTCCATTTTATGCCTTTCACTAAACGATTCGCTACCAGAAAACCCGTCTGCTCTATCACTATCTCCACTTAAAGACGAAGTGCTTCTTTTCTTCCTAGGTGGTCTAACCGGCATATCGTTTTGCGTGTGACTACTCGCAACGCTCATACAGCTAACACCATTCCTATTTCTTAGCTTTTTCTTATCAAGATGACCTTGCCTGCTCATGTGTGACATAAGGGATTTGTATAACGTGGCCGCTATCACTATAGCGTCTTCTGTCGTCTGACACACAAATCCATGACACTCAAGTTGCTTCGCCACTCCAATCTTCCTCATCACAACAGCGAAAAGTGGGGAATGCGAATTTTCGTTGTGGGAGAGGATGTACTTTTTGTCGGGTCGTTCTAAAGTTTTGAATAACGCTTGTCTGTCTATATTGTCAGGATCGGTGATCAAAGGTAGAAATGCATAGCTCAAATCGTGATCTTCCTTCTCTGAAGGTTGAACAACGAACTTGACTGCCGACCACACAGCAATCGTGGGGAACGGGTTTAGTTGTTCCAAGTCACCTTTGTCCCCTTTGTACCTAACTTTAAGACCGCTTTTGGATATTTCTAGCCGGCCCGTCAAAGCACTTTTATGTCGGGAATTTCTTCTGTATGCAAAGTAAAGATCCTTAAGTGGTACTTGGAGTCCGGATAGACTTGTGACTTTGTTCAGCAGAGGCGTGGATCCGAGATAGTGCACGCTGAACACGTGCAGGCCAATATTCTCGGGCGTTTGATGAGATTCCCCGGCCATGTCTTCAAACATCCTTTCTATCCGATCCTGAACTGTGTTATTGATATCATACATTTTATTTTGGCAGTAGTCGTCATCTTCGTATAGTTTCGTTTTGATGTCGGGCGTAGAAACAACCTGTGTGATTGAAAAATATTTCATAATGGAATTCACGTCTTATTAAAAGCTCAAATAAGAAAGTTTCGAAGGGAAGTGAATAAGCAGTCACTTCCCTTGAACACTCTACTGTTCTGTGTGTTTTTAGCGTAATAAGTATTCAAAGGTAGTATATAAAAATTGTGTAAAGTACAGTTATTTGTTCTGAATCTACTTAAGGCAGATTTTGATATAAAGCAGACATACATTTGAGTTCCTATTAAACTGCATTAAACCTTGCCTTAATTTTTTTTTTATATACTTTTTTTTATTTCTCTTTTACAACTATTATTACAGTGCCAATTCGATAGTGTAAACAAGTAATATATATAACCTTGTTGAGTACTGCTCGTATACGTAGGCTTTGCCTGTAATGCCTTACACTTGATCTTAGTAATCAAGCAATCAATTTGTATTTAAGGCGAGGTAGACTACACTGAATCCCCGTTGAAAATTACTACATTCTGATGGCGGTAAAATAGCTAGGTTCCTTTGTAGTTGTGTTGGCGCGAAATGATTTCCTCAACTGTGCTAGTAGAAGAGGAACTTTTCCCTTGTGCCTAGCGGCATACAAGTACATCTCTATATAAGGATTGCAACGAGCTAGTACACAGTAACTTAGTACCTAGATGCTACGGTGATTGCTTAGTATCAGGCTGGCAACAATGTGATCTTAACAGTATAAAAAGTAAAAATTATTCAAATTTAGAATACCTTACTATCCCTCCTCTCCAGTTCAACAGGGCTGTACTGTAAGCTAATGACAGAGCGCGTATCATCGAACAGCGCATCGATCTTCTGCTTGTGCAGAGATAGGGAGGACACGCTGGGGGCGCGAGCGCGCCGCGTCTCGTCCTCTCGCGAGCCAAGGTGGAACCCGCCCGAAGCGGACTGGTTGTCGCACGTCACCATCTAAGTAGCAAAACGCAACATAAACACTTGATTTATAGGCGACCGGCTGGTCTAGTGGTCAGAGATACTGACTG
>JACCPG010000162.1:2113-43529 GCA_016069955.1 Drepana arcuata
CACCTTAAGGAGGGATAGTGAAATTTAAAGTATCAAATAGCATCTTGTATTATATGAGCTGAGCATGAGCATGAATAAGAAAAAAATTAAGTCTAAAAGACTCACTCCGTATGCTCCTCAAGAAAATTTTTATCGTTACAATCAAAGAATGAGAGTCAAGAAAACACATGACAGTTAATATTAATTTCTAATGTTACCTATTAGCCAAAAGTTGTAGGGAGTCCCTCACGAGGTGGAACTCATCAGGCGTGAGGTTTTGGCAGCAATTGGCAGTTATAGAGAGAGCGGCCCGTTGTGCATTAATTGAGAAGAAGTCCAGGTATGTCAGGCAAGCGGCAACGCCACGCTGTGGAACACACGAACAGAATATGATGATGATGAAACCGTCAACTGAGCAGAACTAGAAGTAGCAGCCATTTCAACAACAACACTAGCCTGATGCAGTGACATTTATCTACGATCTGTAAGGTAGAGATACTGCCCCATTCGGACAACTAAAATTCTTAACAGGCCGATTCAATTTATTTGTGCCCTACCTCTCTTCAGTTGTACGGTTACACCACCCCAGGATCAAGTTTGGGAATCGTGAATCTAGCCTTCTACGGACGCTAATAGGTCTCATTCGTGAGCCATAATCAAATATTTTTTGACATAAACCTACAGTTGAACAATCCTTAATACTCAAAGTTAATACTGAAATGAAGCAATGTACTTATAAAAGTACAACTAGGTATAGCAGGGTGCATAGTTACTCACAGCTTGCAGTATGGCCTTGGAGTGCCTGCGCGAGAGCATGTCGAGCGCGGTGAGGCTCTGCTCGGCCACGTCCATGCACGTGATGGCCTGCAGCTTGTCCAGGAAGGCGGGCACGGCCAGCGCCACGGCCCCGCTGCTGCGCGGCAGCGCCTCCAGCATGTACGTCAGCGCGCGGCACGCGTGGTTCATCTGACGCACGAGACACTCATACAAATGATGTTACGTTGTGCCTAAATAGGCGCTCTACATAATCACATGCTGTGGAAACTATAATTAATATTTGAGAAACAGACAGGGTAAGCAGACGAAGATGTTCCAACCATCACATCGATCTTGTAAATAAAAATCAATGTGTCTCCTATCCATATGTACCGAAACCGTTCATCAGAGTACAGTAAATTTGTTCTTATTTTAGTCAATGAGTAATGTCTGTGTGAGGAGACACCGCTGATAATATTATAATTATTTTTATTTATTTATTGATCACCAACAAGACGTACATTATTACAAGTAATAAAAATCATTCCAAGTTGTGCCCGTGCTAAATGCCATCTTAATTATAGGTGAAAACTGCATGCAAATGATATGGTTTATTTATGGTAACGTTTAATTTTGATTATAGTAAATTGATTACCATGTCAAAGTTGTGTTCGGCTGCGAGTAGATTGACGAGGGCGGGCACGACCTGGCGCACGGGGAAGCCGGCCAGCGTGTCCTCGTTGCCCATCACCAGCAGCTGGCACATCTCGATGACGGCCTGCAGCTGCTGGCCCTCGTCGCCCGTCGCCTGCAGCCCGGCCAGCAACTGGGCGGCTTTTGACGCGGCTGTTACCAGTATACACCACAAATATTACTTTTATTATTACAAATAATAATCATACAACCTCTATATGGCGAATAAACTAAACATATTCATATTCCAGGAGTCGTATGGCCGAGTGGTTCGAGTAGTTCGAATCCCAACTGTACCAATGAGTTTGGCTGAACTTAAGTACTGTACTGTAAGTTGGACACAGTACGAGGTTCACGGGTAAGGAAAACGAGAGTGAGCCCGCACACGTATGAGGTTCAAAGGAGTATGTATAGTCGTGCTTGAGAAGCAGCGGTAGATTTGCCATTTAGCGTTAGTAGCTAAATATATCGTATAAGCGAGGTGATTATATACCTATGCATACATGCATACCGTTGAGGGTTACCATTTACATAGTCTCCTGCACCAAGCGGCGGGCTAACCCCCCCTCCCCCAGTTGTACGTACCGGAGTTGGCGGTGACGGTGCGGTGCAGCAGATGCTGCATGCGAGGGCCGAGAGCCCCCAGCAGGTGCGGCGGCAGGCCGCGCGCCTCCAGCAGCGCCTGCAGGCGGCCCACCTCGCCCTCCTCCGAGGAGGACTCCTCCCCGCCCGCTGCGCCGCCGCTGCTCGATCCCACCGCGCCGCCCCCACCGCCGCATTCCTCCGCCGACGACGCCGCTACGTAATTACATCACATTAATTTTCGCTTCATTACATGTATATTCAAAACAAGTGGGGCAAATTGGACTGTTCAGAGTTTGAAGTTGTCCAATTAGAGAAGTAAGGTAAGAGGTAACTCACAGAAGTGACAAGCGAAATGTTTCTGAGTAGGAATACGGATCCCAGCAGTTAGTATGGAATTCCAGAACATCACACACATAGAAAAGCCCTATTGGAGGTTCGTCCCCTATGCTAATATAAAAAAGGTGATTACTATGAAGGTTTATAAGTCCTTGATAGAGTTACTCTATAGTTTATCACGAAGATGTTGAAAACTATGGAATTATTTTAGGTCACAGGTGTAAGACACTTGATACTATTTATATTCCTGTAAATATGATATGAAAATCTCAAATATCTCTTACCCTTAGACTTGGCATCGCTGGATGCGTTGTCCGGCATGGTTGCGGCCGAAGCTGACGCAGGCGGTGTGGAAGACGTGGATGCCACAGCACCCTACGCAATACACACAAATAATGCCTTACACTTTGTTCAAGTAGAAATTTTTTGCGCATAATACAACCAATGAAGCTAATAATATCTGTAAATAAATTACCGTTGTTAGGGGCTGGGGGTGGGACCGGCTGGACGCACCTCCAGTACTGGCACACGAACCCAGACTGTTTTTACCTGCAACAACCAATTAACACATTAATATCGGATCGTACATCGTCTACTGTAGGGTCTACCACTAATGATAAAACATTTATATTTTTATATAGGTATACATTTAATTTGAAAGAATAGCATTTTGGATGATGCTGGTGACGCACAAAGCAAAATATGTTTACGATGCGTCGTAAAAAATATCATATTCTGTATGACAGGTATCAGTGTCTGATATACATCGTTATGTATCCATTTAGCACACAAGTGCACAACAAACACACATATTCAATATACAAATAACTTACATTTGTGCATTAAGGCCATCCGGGATTGAATCACAACCATTAATACATGACTTACCATGAGGTGTTATTACAATCGTAGTTCAATAATGTTTTAAAGACAAACATACAAATATATAATTATTGTTTGTGTGGTACATTATTCAACTATACACATAAAGGCCTAGTCCCTAGCAGGGTAGGCAGAGAGAGTACAGAGCCCCAGATCTCTTAGGGCCGTTGGAGTAGACGTACCTCGTTTATCTTTTCTCGTGGAGGTTGGCTGCGGCTGCGGCATGTCGCGAGCTCGCGCCCGCCGCCCGCCCGCCGCGCTGCTACTAGCGCCCTCGCTGCCCGCGACCTGTACAATAAACGCACTTGAACATATATGTATGCACTCGCGGTGTCTACCACGGACCTACATGATTCACTTTTCTAATTTACCAACGTCAGGTGCCGAGACCTTACTTGCGATGCATAATAATAATTACATCTTCTGACGTGTATAATAATATTATAATAATAATAATAACGTGTCATCTTGAGTTTTTCATAGTGAAATAGTAGGCAAGGTGTGTAAGTCCAAAGACGATTGGTGCATTGTTTTTATATAAAAATGTTAACTTTTAAAATGTTTTAAACTCAACGTAACTACTGGTGACATTGACATTCACCCAACAATAGTGAATGTTTAACACGCATATAAGTAGTATTTAGTTAGCTGCTGGTTTGAGGGTATATATATATACTACGGGTGTATATTAAGTAAATCAAAAATATTTATTTGATAAAATATAAGCTACCCACATTCCATACTTCGATTATTTATTAACCCACACGTAATACAGTAGTAAAGAATGGAAATAAACTAGGAGGTTATGTAATGAGTACTAAAGCTTATAATTTTAATTACTGTTGTCTATCCATGCAAAACATTAAAAAGTTTGCCGAGAGTCGTATCAATTTGGCAACATTACCCGCATCGACTATCCATTATCACTACACATGTAACTTTCATATTCATGGTAATAAGGTGACGATAAAACCTTTTTATGTGTTTAATGCAATGTGCCATTACATCACTGCATTGGTAACAATGAATATGGTAGTTAATTACATGAGATGTTAGTCAGTAACATGAGTAAAATACAGTCAGAGAGACAAGGTGGCCGAGTTGTTTAAGTAGCCAATTAACAAATCCTTGATGCAGATTAGAAACTAAGTAGTCTGTACCAACGAGTTTCTCATAGCTTAAGGATAATGATATAATATTTAAAAACTCCATGCCTTACGTCTTTTTCGAAGAAATACGAAGACGAATTGAATAATAATGACAGAGTTGCAGTTTCTTTAGTTGGCACAAGCTGGCGGGGTAGGCAGAGGTGTTAGAGCACCTTCTAGACTTGCATAACTCCTTCGCTTCGTCCACATTCTTTTATAACTGCTTGCTAATTTTAAGTGCCTATCCTAATACTCCTATCCTTCATTGTTCAGTTTTATCTTGGTAGTTGGAACCTTCTTTCGGACATATTCTTCACATCTGTATTTAATATCCTTATCAGCATGTTTCTACTCTTCACGTCATACAAGAAAGTTGTATAAAAAAAGACAGCCGAAACGAGAAGTGCCATCGCTAACAAATGCGTATCAATATGTCAAAATAACAAAAGCTCCACAATAGATTTGACCGACTCGTCGTCGTACCCAAAGGCAGTGTTAACTGTATAAGTGTACCTGTCTTTTCGAAGCAGTTTCCTGCCTCTGTCGCTGCGAGGTGGTCGCTCCTCTCGTTAGACAAGCCCCCAGGGTAGCACCCGTGGCAGCGGCGATGCTCTGCGACAAACGAACAAGTAAATCACCTCACACGCACCTTGCTAATAACTTTATGCATATTGAACCGCCCGCTATGCAACAATATCCATGAATTATTCATTCTAAATAATGTGTAACACAAATAAAGACACAGTTCCAGTGTGACGCGACACTTTCCAGTTAATGTGCGTTATCGCGCGCCGATACCGATCGTGACGTCTATCAAACAACACGCTTATTTTTGTAAATTAACCCGATCGAAACATAAACAATACGTAATGTCTCAAGGCTTGTATATTTTGAATAATCTATATAGATTTGATAGTGCATTAGTGCCTAAAATAAATAAGTTTATTTTAGGCACTAATGGCAAAAGGTGATTAAATAGTCAGTTTAGCTATTTTTAAGTGATAACCTATTTTTAAGATATATTTCCAGCAAGTTGACTTCAATGTTTAATAAAGAATGAATTATATAATATTGAATTTCTTACCCTTCGTGCGTTTGTTTGCCGTAAATATGGTAGGTCGCGCGGTACAATTAGTAATTTGCTCGATGCGCTCGCTTTCGACGAGCTCGCTTCTGTGAAATATTAATAACATAATTAATATTATAATAATTATTTGCAATTAGTATCAGCTTACGATATCATACGGTATTAATTTACCCTGTATGTCGTTATAGGGTGGCGGTGTTGTAGTTCTTCCACGGCTGTCAGTAGCGTTCTTGCGCTCGGCTACAGCGGTGTGCAGCGCGTCGCTTGTTGATGGACTCGCTGCAATATTGACAGAAAGCAATGTAAATGCGCTGTGAACTATCTGCGATGAATAGCTGCGCTTGAAACGCGTGATAACCACAACCTGATAAGCTGACATGCCACGACTACAATTCATGTTTTGATATCTTAATATAAGTAGGTAATAATAGAATTTGTCATCATTTGACATCGTACAAAATGTAAACTGCATCCAGATAAATAAGGAAGCCGAAACATCTATGACTGTCTAAATATTGATTTGTAATCACTAATGGGTCTACAGCTAATAGATTACCTGAGTTATCGCTAATGACAGTGGAGGTAGGTGGGCCAAGGTCGCGATTGTGTCTGTTTCGCAGCGGATAGGTGCACGATGTAAGACTGGCACACACTTGATCTGGCTTCTCACTATCGTATTTGGAATTTCGGCTGTCGGAAGCGGTGGCTGATTCTGCCGCGTCTTTGCTTTGTGAATCTATTTTAAATTTCTTGTGGCACTCTTCGCAGTTAAGTAAGCAGTTACTCTTTCTGCTAGACAGAGAACGATGCGCGGATCGTTTCCTCTTTTTGCCCTTTCTTCGGTTTGCTGTGGGACTATACACAGAATAGTCAGAGTCTAACAATTCAGTGACAGTGGACGAGCTGAAAGGCGAGTAGGCAAAGTCCCTCTCGTCCAGCGGCAATAGGCCGCCCTCAGACTGATTACTCTCAGTTGAAGTCGATGTAGTGTTTTTATTTAACGTTACAGTTTCTTGATCGAAATTGAACGGATTCGGCTCACAAGCACTCTCACTTGATTTAAGAGCAGTCCGTGAGCGCGTGCAGTATGCGATGCACTCCTCAGCACTTTTGTTGCTTTTGCGTTTCTTCCTGTCATGCGACGAAGTGCGAGCTCGTTTGGTATGCGAGTTGGATGATTTAACCGTATCTCCACCCTTATAGTCGGTTGGTTCGCAGCGCGTTTCGTATACGTCCGCTCCGTAGGACCAGCGCTCGGTGATGGAGTAGTCTGATCTGGGCAGTGTGTTGACAAGGCGCGAGCTCCTGCGCAGCTCGACGTGCGTGAACGATTCGCCGTCCGACACGCGGCTTGAAGAGTGCCGGCTACTGGAGCGCGGCAGAGGAGACGTCACGTTGCGTCTGCTCCGGCGATTGTGGCTTGCGTGACACACTTGTCGCAGCCACCGACCGCCCACCACCCTGCTAGGAGAAGACCTGCATAACAACATATTCCACTTACACCCTTTTTTATACAAAGGTGGCTGGTAAGCGTTTACCGTGGCCAATGAACGCTTGTATATATTAAGGAAAGGCAATTGCGAGTTATTGAATTATCTGCCTTGTCATAAATGCAATTCCATATATTGGCAGCTAAGACTTTGAACGGGAGATTCCGTTGTGCCTTCGTAATAGGAAATAAGTTTATACTATATATAGTACTTAGGATGGAAAGAAATATTTGATGTCAGCATTCAATATTTATCATGATTTGCAGATGATGTTGACAAACTTGATTAATAGGAGGTAATTTTTGAGGGCGGTCAGATAATTTATACAGACGAAACTACGTACTAGGAAGCAAAATCAAAAGTATTTATAGTAAATATACCCTCCTGCATGTGATTCAGAGATAGCCACTAGATAAATCTTTTTCCGGGTTTAATCCATTTAATTTGTAGTTTATAGTATATAATTTGTAGTAACGTGAATATTTATGTAATTTACTAAACAGTACAGCTCATGTACAGTTTAAAGTAGCATTTTAAAATAAATAAATATGTAAAGGACCTACAATAATTTATTGAGGTTAAGGTCAGAATCGTTTGTTTCCAATATGTTAAATAGATTTGAACAGTAGTGTCAATGCAAATGTGCCTTTAAATCTCACGTACCAAAGCCAAACCACCAGCAGTTCGATCAAAATGGGACCCACCATTACAAGATAGTTTCGAACAATTTCATGCTGTTTATACTTAAGGTGGATATTATATTTAAGGTGGCCAGCAAGTCAATAGGCTATAAAATATTTCTATACAATCCATTTACTAAGTACTAGCTGTGCCCTGCAGTTTCACCCATCATTAAGTAAGTATGTATATATGTCCATCCATAGCAATAATTAATAAAAAAATATATATATAATAATAATAATAAATAAATAATATCCTCATGCCTTCCCACAAGGGTCCCCGAAGGGGTAGGCAGAGGTGTATAGATAATACCCACACACCCACTTTCTGCCAGAGGTATATTAGGTGCCAATGTGACAGACGGCGAGTCCATCGCCGTTACTCCAGCACGACTATACATACGCCTTTGAATTTCTTCTTAGACGTATGCAGGTTCCCTCTCGATGTTTTCCTTCACCGTAAAGCTCGTGGTGTGACTAATCACTGTACTTAAGTTCAGAAAAACTCATTGGTACAGTCGGGATACGAACTTGCGACCTTTGCGTCGCAGGAAACTGCTCGAACCACTCGGCCACCACGGCTATAAAAATATATATAATTTTATTTATCATTAATTTTAGAAATTTTATAATATAGGTATATTTGGCGATGGACTCACCATCTATCACATTAGCACCTATTACGGGTACTGATCTACCTATCAGGGGCCCTTGTAAGAAAGAGTAAAAATATATATATAAAAATAATTGTATTTATAGGTATGCAATTCCTAAAGCCTAAGGTAAAAGTTGGAATTATTATTATAATCCTATACCTATTATGTATTACTATCAAAGTTCTGGAAAAGTCTATCATCAAAACACAATTGAAAATTGACAATTGAGCAGCTTTGTTGTCTTTGAACAGTCAGTACCTTGCTTTTATTTAGTCTGCAGACACATGCATCTTAATCACATATCATATCATATCATTATGAATGTGAGTTGGCCCACATTCATTATATATGCTCAGTCAAGTTACCACAACCAAGTATCACACAACATAAAATGCCTTTGTGCCATTAATAGTGTTCCCATTCATGGGATGTTTAGCTAGGAATACCCTACAAATTGCTAAATCAGCAATTGAAGTGAAGTAGGGCAGAATAAACTGAAGTGTAAAAGTAAAATAGAGAGTATGACTAAAAACTAATGAGAAAAACATGGTCAAATGACAACACTTCTGATGAATTGTAATGAATTCCTTATCAACACAACTACTCTAATCAATATAGGGTCAACATAGGTAAATAATAGCTCTGTTGTCTGCACCATTAAACACTCTTCATCGAGGTAGGCCCTAAGCTTGTTAACAGCATTTGAAGTATAAAACGCATATTGTAAAGTATATTCAAGGATACTAGTAGCCAAGTGTCAGGCTGGTACTAATGGGTCAGAGTAATCATAGTACATTATACTCTATTCAATTCTGCTTGGTCATACCATAACTTATAAACACTGCTGTGAGTGCTGTGTATATATGTATCTGTTCTATATATAAGTACTCGGAGTACCATTGATTATTGTACTATGTATGCAAGCAATATACAGCGGTAACAAGCTAAATGGTAACAGCTGTAAAGGATAATGTGAAGGATTTGGCTTACCCGCTGGACTCTCTCGTGAGTGCAGAGTGCGACGACGGTGTGATGTGTTGCTCGGCCATAGACGACGCTGGGGTACACACGCGGCTGCTTGTGTGGGGCCTGCGCAGGCCACCCGCGCGCGCTACCTGCCCGGCACCATGCCAGGGCGAGCGCTGCAACGCTGCCACCACATCCACTGCACACTTAACTACAACATCACCCCTGGACAGATACCGCCCCCACTGCACTCGCGACTAACTCACAATAATCACACACTGCTGCCAATCGATCTGGAACAAAAGATAAAATACACACTCAGCGATCGAACAATGCTGCGTTACATAAACATTTTAACAAATACCACTACCTGCCACAGAGACGTAGGTATGTACGTAAATGTTAAATCCGCAGTTTTGACAAACACCACGCGATGGTAAAATAAACAGGGCACTGTAAATTTATCTTCTCTGAATAACACGTTTCACAGGAATTATTGTAATGGATGACACATCAAGGACAGAACTAGAACTACGCTTTACGAGATATTTTTCAACCCATTCCACACAGCTGGCTGTCATTTAAAAGTGTTGCTATACGTTACGGTATCAAATGCTACTATATTCTGAATCGTAGTATTGATTTTGGTAGTTTCTCACAATAGTAGGTAGGTACTAGGTAGCAATATTTTGACCAAGGAACTATTATATATATCAGACGCCTGTCGTTAAAAATACATAGGTAAACTAAATACTTAAGCTTGCACTTTAATAATTACAACAAATAATTTAAATACACAATGCATATGAAAATTGTTACGCGATGAATGAAAACTATTACAAACTTACTTACAAGCGCCGAACGCATGGGGTATCATTGCCTCATGACAAGACATGACAGTAAGAAAGATAGAAAAATTGTATTAATACAGCCAATTTATTTACTTCCACTTACTACCAATTGCTTAATTATCCAAAATATATATTGCTACCAAAATGGTAGAAACAATCCCAGGCTGGCTATATTTAAGACAATACAACAACAAGTTCTTCGACCGATCGTTCAATATCAATTGATACAATCGGATTCAACGAAAAAAAAAGCTCTTATTCATTTTTACTCCGTTCTACCTTTGCAAAGGTGCACAGAATGACAGAACGTTACGGATCGATACAACCATAGTTATTTAGGGCGCCCTGTTGCTTTATCTTCGTTTGTTCATGGCATAAAACAGGACGGCAATTAAGCTTTTCAATACTCAGAACCTACACTGCTGAAGTTACATATGACAATTACGCCAATTCTATGGTCATACACGATATTTATCTGGGAAAAGCTTTTTTTTGTTTATATGGGTATCTAAATACGCGTAAATAAGGCTAATACATGATCTCCTACATAGTTCCTGAGTAGGGTGGGCAATTGTGGGCAATTATGAGTAATTCTGAAGTTTCATACGAAAAGTATGAAGAAACATATATCTCACACACCTTCCCATAAGGGTCTCCGAAGTATAGCCTACACACACAACCGCTTTCCGCTCAGGCGGAAAGCGGTTGTGTGTGTAGGCAGGCAGGTTGTGTGTGTGTTAGCACCTAAATAATTTTAGGTATCAGTACCTAAAATTATTTAGGTGCTAACGTGACAGATGGCGAGTCCATCGCTGTTACTCAAGCACGACTATACTATACATACGCCTTTGAATTTCTTCTCACAGCTAAGCAAGTTTCCTCTTTCCTCTCCTATAGGTATAAATACAGAAACTGTACTGAACAGCACATCTAGACGTACTTAAATATTAGAAATGGTATATTTCTGACATATATGTATGTCTATATAGTCATTTTATACATTTTACTTACAGTCAGAGTTTAACTGATACCCTCTAGTTTATTATATTATCAAAACAGGAACGTTGTCAAACCTACGAAGGCTATCAAACGAGGATCGATAACAACAAAAAAAATATTTTGATTCATTGACATTATGTGGATGAAAAATGTAAGTTTAGAGAGAACTGGTGCTCTACTCCCACAGATTGTATACCCCGTGAGGGACTCGGCCGGCTCGGCGTGATGATGCAAGCGTGCGTATTTTATTTACACCCTGGAAATGATGGCGCTAGTAGTATAAAGTACTTTTTAATTTCCTTCAGTATTGTAATAAATTCTAGGTATCAAATAATTTCTCATTAATTGATATAATACGTCATTATTTAAATTTTAGATGTTACAATCATTATCAAGTATTTAACAATGGAACTAGCTATATAAATTGCGCAACGGAAGCGAACTTATGTGCTTGCAAGCGTATTCATAGCGATCAAGGGCGACATTTGTGTGCGTATTGACCTCAAGACCGAAATCTATATGAGTTATGTTTGAATTATCATTTAGTTTAATACTCTGCAATTTAATAATAATTTTGCAACAATTGCAATAACAATGCGATTGCTAACAAATTATATGCTAAGGTAATGATATTATTAACATTAACAGTGTATATTATGTGTAGTGATATCGCAGTATGTAGGCGGGGCAAAGGGCCAGGGCGCTGGTGAACGACCGCACTTCATGTCTCGCCACTGTCCGGTCCGTTCCGCCGCGCGATGCTAATATGGTACAATACATATAGAATCATCCAATGATATTATAAGTATACAATTATATCGTTAAAGTCACCTTTGCAATGGTCTCTAATCACAAACTTTTTAAGATCTTATGCTCGTACGATTTAGATTGTCGTAGCTGGCAGGGTTCAATCCAATCATACAACGCTAGTAGCTAGGTAGGTTAAATATGTACGTCCTGTCTGCTATATGGAGTGTTTGTGCTATCTACCAGGCACACATAAATTCACATGAGTCGTCGCCAGAGGGATCGTTAACAGTAAAATTGGACATTGGTATTTAATAAGTTGTAGATATTAATGTGATTGATTTATCTTTGAAGTATTCTCTAGCATAACAAAAATGTGTCGATACACAGGGACAATACAATGGAAGTGAAAAAAAAAACAATTTTACACGATTTAAGCAGCTCAAGCAAATTCTAGGCAAGAAACTGCAACCCAACCTGTTTGAAATAACCTGTCTAGTTACAATTCAATCGCATCTCGAACTTGTTGTGGGTCGAAAAATAAACCAATCGAAGACTCACCAGGTGCAGTTGCCAGGTAAATAGGCCCTGCATTTAGAATCAACCTTTTCTAAAGATCCTATTGTACGATTACTGAATATGGATTTTTCATACTATCCACTTTTACGTTTGTTCATATACCGTATAAAGTACGAACTTTTGGGTAAAGCGAGAGCAAGGTGACGGGATGCATGAACATCGTTGATCACGCGATTCATTATTGTTAAACTGCGCGAGAGTGGACGGAACCGAGTGCAAGCAAAAAACCGCACAACGCTGTCCGACGCCATTCGCCAGCACGACCGTCACTGATTTGTTATTCCAACGTGACCTTCCTTGACTCCACAACGCTTATCCTCTCCACATCTCGCAAAAGAACATGCACGAGACATTGTTTTAAAACATTATATATGCGACGCTATACTGGCTGACCTTTACTTTAGTCAACATAAATTAACGTTACTGTGGTATTAAGATTTAACTGAAGTAAGTATATCTATATATGTAGGTAGGCTGATGCACAGATTACTATAGATATTAGAACTGATTATATATTATAGATAGGTGCCAGTACAATAATATTGTCAGTATAAAATACTGGCTGATTACACCACTAGTGGGCTCAAATAACGAACTTTAGCCCAATATACGTAGGTTAAAATTTGGATAACAGCAAAAATAATATTTCCATAGATAATTTTTTTTAAGTTTGGGGTGAAGCAGAAGCAAAATGAAATCATTTGTTCGTCACTTAGGTCAGTAATAATGAGGTTTTTCATCATTGTCATTTAAAAAATAAGGCTATCATACATATATCCATCCTGTTTTTTTGATTGGATAGTAATAAAGGAGATTCAGTAGTAACTTATTTTGGGTGACGGTGACGAGGGGCTGCGCCCCAAGGCCGCGGGTCGACAACCCAGCCGAGTTGCATTATAGCGGCCACGTGCGAAACCAGCTCACCTCGGCAACAACGCTCTCGAGTCTCTCAACTGTGAAGTGACTGAAATGAATTCTCGGTCGCGTTGTTTTTAACAAGTTATCTACAACTTGGGCTCTCAACTACAGGTATCTATAACAATAATCGAGGTATATACATTACTTAATTGTTTAAAAATCATGTTGATCTACCATTGAGTAAAATTATATATCAACTGAAAATAGGTTTCCATTATTCCAATATGGACAAACATTGTTATATAAATATAACAAAAAATATTGTGGGTAGCTCTGTCACAAGAACAAAGGGAATCAGCTGTTACATATTCCAGGTATCCTGTTCTCGCTTACAACAAAAAATATGGTAAACAAAACAATACTGTGGCTCGCCCTGCTGACACCGACAGGACACTCGATTAAAATGTATGTATTTACAAATTGCGGGAATTTGTATGACGCCTATCCGCTCCTTATATTTTCATATATTCAACTTCAGGGGTACATTATGCACACATTCATGTAAGACGGATACAATTGCTTTGACTGCATTATATTTACGATTCCTTTGTTTGGTATTTAAATGAAATCATTAAGGTATTCTTTGAGGGACGTACGGAAAGTGTATCTTTAAGTAGGTATAGTGAAGCCTCCTAACACAGGCATTTTCATGCTTAACGGGAGATGCCCCAACGACAGTTAAATTACACAAGCACTACACTTTTACAGAAAATAAATATTTTTTATTTCAATTTTAAAATAGAACCGACAGGAATCTTATAAGTATCGAATAAATATATTTAAAACAAATATACTTATAGGATGAGTAGATTATAAAACTTGCTATCTGTTACGTAGACACCTAAAATAACACCTCTGGGGTAAAGTGTGGGGGTGTGGGTACTACTTATATACCTTTGCCTACCTCTTCGGGGACCCTTGTGTGAAGGCGTGAGAAGAATCGCGTTAGTATCGAGAAATAATAATATTGTAAAATAAAACTATACCCGAAAGAAAGCTATTAAATTTGACTTGAAAAAAAATATTTTGTATTGCATTTATGTATGAAGAGACTGATGAATGTGGACGAAGCGAAAGAGGTATGCAAGTCTAGAGAGAACTAGCGTTCTATACTATATGCCCACCCCGTTAGGGACTCTGCGTGATGATATGTGTGTATGTATACATTTATGATTAATTACATTTTGGAATTACATACCACGTGATATACGCCAATCACTAACCACGATTTTGGAACTCACACAGGTTGGGTGTAACATTACAATATTTTATGACATGTCTGCGGGGTGCATCAAAATCAATCGTCTGTATCCATGGCGCGATGCACCCCAGGGGGAGTCAACGACCGACCCAGTGCGTTCGCACCCCCGCCTAGAACACACGCCACATCTCTGGAGCCCTGACGGTTCAACGACCCCGCTCCTGTCAACCCTCCGACCGAGGCCCCTTGCAAATACATCGATGCTAGACAGGTCACTACTCTGTACTAAATTGCCGCAGATGGCAGGTTTGAAATAGGCATTTGCAACAATTTGCATTTAGATTTCCTCCGATGAACGTGAGTACATGATGTAAATTAGATTTTTCTTAGTTAATATGTTACTTACGTTGAATAAGTCGCAGAGTTAAAAAGCACATTCATTACTCGTTCCCGTTTCTAAACTGTAGACTTGGTATCTGAAAACTACGATAGTTCATCTCCAGAACAGGTAGCAACTGATGACAATCTACTATTTCTGAAATAGGAATCTATGAAGGTAGATGTGGCAATTTACTTATCTCTATTGACTAATCTGGTCCTAAATTACGGCTAAGCTATAAGCTGTCAATACAAGCTTAACGCTAGTCCCATGAACTAATCTTGTCGGCGCCATTTTACATCGGCTAAGCTCTCTCAGAAAGTTTTGTTTTTAAAGTAAGTCAAAATTCAACCCTACACGTTATTTTTATGTTTGAAATACAATTGTCTCTTTGAAGCAAGGTATGTTTCTCATACAAGGGGGTATTATTAGTTAGCAAATAAGTAACCGGATTAGCGACGAATGCATGTGCATGCACCATCTCCCTCAACTAAAGGCGATATCCATACCACGCACGCCTGAAATAAACTGCGCTCAATAAACCGATTCGCGTATAATAAACCGCTCTTACAAATTAAGGCACATCACTAAACTTCCAACTCTTCAAACGCTAACATTAGCACGTTGGCGTTGTAAGATTTAGAACGATACGGCGGTAGACAAGTAAATATTTTAAATGAAGTCACTAAGTACTTCATTGCATTTCGACAACGTACACTGCACAAAAACAATGCTTGTCGAGGTCTGTAATGCTGCAAGCAAATCATCATCATTCAAGTTCTATTTTCAACATTCTAAACCTTTCTTCGTTGGTACTTCATCTATCCCGATATCGTCACAGGTTATTTCTTCTTTAGACTTCTTGTAACGGTAATATGTCTTTAACATCTGCGAAAACTGTTGAACTGGCTGTTACGAGACATCTTCATCCTTACGTGACATCTGCATCTTTATCCCTCATTATACTAGAGTGTCAAAGGGAGAGATTTATTGACGTCATCTAGGTACAATCTGTCCCAAAAACATTGTGTGAATTAAGATTATTAATAGCACGCCATGGTAAGTCCCCTGAAGCCGACTGACGAACAGACGTTCTTCCACATGTATGTACAATGTACATACTCATCCAACTGCGACCAACACTAACTACGACTTTGATCGCTTAGCTTCGTAGCTCGATCGCTATTCACATTAGGAATTGTGTCACGAACCGTTAGCGATATTGATAAAAACCAGTACAAAATCAAAGTCTGGATGTTGGTTGAAAAAGTAAAATGTCGCTTAAGTTTCGAGTCGAAAGGAGAAAGCTATGGTGTTGTAACATCACCAACAGCCGACGTAGCCAAAAGGTTTCGTGACGGGCCAGCTTCATGCTTCTTGCATAACATTCCGCCTTCACGACGACTCCAACCATACGGATAAGCGTCTAATGTAAACAGTTTCACCTACTGCAGTAAAATGCGGCGCGTTGCATTCAATTAGGAGATCATTATGTGTAGTTAGAACGCTTAACATATACAAATTAACTAATTATAGTAGCTAACATGTAGTCGTCGGTCAGCAACAATACAAAAGTGCATAATAAAATGTTGGTCGTTTAGTTCCAAGTGTGCCAACGTGCGAAATAATGAGTTCAAGTCTACGGCCGTTTGCGCAACGTGCGCAAGTAGGGCAACATTGCGTCTCACTCTGCTGTGGGCTCTCATATCTATTTGTACCGAGTACTGACAGATCACCCTCTAAGAAAATACAAAGTAGGGGATTTTGATAAACGATATAGCTACAATTTTTTTTTTTGCATTGGATTTTTGCAATATATAAGTGTCACTTGTGCACTATTGTCGAGAGAAGTCGCTTTACCAGGAGAGTATAAAATAAACAGACCTATATTTGCTGAGCGCGTCTTCTCAAAATCTTTATATCAATCAGGCTTAAAATACAAATACCACGTATTGTTATTTGGTTGTTGCCAATTATCTCGTTAAGTATTTGATTGATGACCCGGTATTCCATACCTCATGACAAAAATACCAAATTTCCATTCTAAGTAAGGTAAAATCGTTAATTACTTCAGTCGATAGAAGCTATTATTATCAGTAATATAGCAGCGTTCTACACACCACACATTTAGTAAGGCCAACATTTAAAATGAGCGCATCGCACAATATACTAAGCTGACCTACTTGATTTTACACGAGTTTAGTCCACTCACGTGTTCATCGACTAGCAAACTTGTTTCAATATTCATTATGAGTTCGTTAATTCTGTTATTTTACTGAATTATGTTGCATGATTTAATTTATTCTGAATAAACATAACATATAGTTTTGTTTGATAATAAATAGCGTACAAGCCTTTGGCCAAGGCATGTGTGCCACGATGCATAATAAATAGGACGGTTCCGTCCAACGGTTGTCATTACCTTGCAATAAACAAGTCAGGTCAAAACTAGGTATGGACTTGCTTTGATATAGTACGTTTTGGGTCTTTTCCTGCATTTTTCCTGCTAGGTTGGTAGTCATGACTTTTCAACTTGCTAAAGTGTAGGTACCTCAATTGTTATCACCAACAAAAATTACAGGGGGCACGGAGATTTTATATTATTTATTTCATATTTCACTAAGTAAATGTTTTAGCTATGGAATTATATTTGAATTTTCCTTTAACGTGCCCTAAACTGGAATTACATTATTTTATTATCAACCTTTGTTTACTCACACTATTGAATTACAATAACTTGCGACATAATATTGTATCGTGGAGTGCGGTGCAGCTAATCGGGCGGTGTTTATGCCTTGGAGCCAGAATGCGGACATATTCCGAGATGGCAGGCAGACAGGTGGTGGTGTGGTGTGCCTATTTCTGTAGCTGCACGAGTGTCGTGTTACCCAACCATAAACTGTGACACGACTGTGTTACCAACTACAACCGACGACTGAATGATACTAGATACCTTCTAATAAAACGATTTTATTATCGGCTCATTAGGTCACGGGTGAATAAATACGCCTTGCAAAGTTTATACTATATTATAAACTCACTAGCGGTCCGTCCCGGCTTCGCACGGGTGGACATAAGATATTTTTTAAAAGAAAGTATTGCCTATGTCGCTCAGGGTGAATTTAGCGTTCCAATGGTGAAAGAATTTTTCAAATCGGTCCAGTAGTTTCGGAACCTATTCAATACAAACAACCAATCAATCAGTCAAATCTTTCCTCTTTATAATATTAATAATAATAATATATTAGTTTATATATCACTATTTCTGACGAACATTGTAAATAATACAGAAAGTACATATCTCTGACCAAACACTTGAATACAGCGAGGTCCAACAAACGAATCCACGAACTAGTATGTAAAGTAACTGTAAACCACCCCTAGCGATGCAAATGTCCGCAGGCCGTGACAGCTAACTACCGGGCGAGCAATACAGTTATTTGCCTACTAATAAGAAAAAATATATCTCGATGGATAAAAACATGTATGTATATAAAACTTCAATGTTTATTCTATGTATTCGAAATAAGTAAAAACAAATTACACAGCTATAAAATACATGTATGTGTGTATCTACACGAAGCAGTGTCAGCAAACGCATGTACCTGTGCAGGTTGCACAAAGCTATTGTTGCGACTTGCGACAGTCACAAGACAAGTGTACCTACTGCACAGCTGTTAACTGGGAAATAAAGCAATTCCTACCTAATAAGTCGGCAACAGTTCAAACAATCAACAGCGAACACGACCTCGCCATTTATATTTATTTGCACACAAGGATTTTAATGACGTTACTGCCTACTCATATTGAATTTACATTGTAGCTTCGAGGCGAGGGAGTAGCATAATTTTATTGAAAATTGTTGTTAAATTCAGAACATTTTATACCTTCCACTCATATACACTAGGTAGTTAATGCATTTCTATAAAGATATAATAGGTACGACTAGCACGGACGAGGGTGAGGCTAGTCTAGACGCCGACATTGTCGACGTCGCATCAGAGCTAATAGATTCATCCAGTTTAGATTTTCTATGCCATTCTCGAAAACAGACAAACAGTTTAAGTCATAACAGGTATTTATTAAGAACGTTGCCCGTTGAACATCACAAAAGCCGTGGTGGTCGAGTAGGTTTAATTACTCGGCTGCAAAATCAAGATTGCCGGTTCGTACTGTGATTTGCACTAAGGATATTTTTTCTGACCTAGACTACTGTGTCTCTCAGACCATAACATTGTGGGGAAGCCTGCATAAGTAAAAAAATTAATTCACAGACAAAGAAAGGTATCGTTACACCTTGTCCCACTTCAGGATCCCTTTAGGAAGGCGTGAGGATAAATGTCGACGGATATAGACAAATTAATAATAAATTATTAATAATAATAATAATATATCCTCACGCCTTCCCACAAGGGTACCCGAAGGGGTAGGCAGAGGTGTATAGGTAATACCCACACACCCACTTTCCGCCAGAGGTATATTAGGTGCCAACGTGACAGATGGCGAGTCCATCGCCGTTACTCAAGCACGACTATACATACGCCTTTGAATTTCTTCTCAGACGTATGCAGGTTTCTCTCGATGTTTTCCTTCACCGTAAAGCTCGTGGTGTGACTAATCACTGTACTTAAGTTCAGAAAAACTCATTGGTACAGTCGGGATTCGAACTTGCGACCTTTGCGTCGCAGGCAACTGCTCGAACCACTCGGCCACCACGGCTTTTTATTTTATTTCATGTTTACATATTAAGGGGTCGCAACATATTTGTTTGTATGAAACATTATTATCGTAAGTATATCATAACGGCCCCGTGTAAGCTATGCAGCCTCTCTAAATATGTCTGTATAGGTCTGTTACATACTGTGAGG
Organism: Drepana arcuata; assembly: GCA_016069955.1. Classification (NCBI taxonomy): domain Eukaryota; kingdom Metazoa; phylum Arthropoda; class Insecta; order Lepidoptera; family Drepanidae; genus Drepana; species Drepana arcuata. The sequence continues at coordinate 21,914 of JACCPG010000162.1, forward strand.
TGTCTGGAGCACTGCCGCCGTACCGCGCGCCACGTCACCCCGCCCGCCGCCGGGTCGATAGAGACGCGAGCCTGTTGCCGTGGACCCTGCCACTTCAATACCCAGCCGCAACCCGCTTCGACTGTACTAACTACATCGGTTTTCAGTCATCATATACATGCATACATTATATGAATATTAGTTTTTACTAAACAGACTGGACGTAAAGATTCACCCCTCCCCAAAGAGTCCCCAAGAGGCTAGACGGAGGTTAGGTACGATTTTACTTAGATATGCAGTTGCCTCACAGTTCTGTCTTTCGATAAATTATTGTACTTGAGTTCAGAAAAACTCACTGCTACAGTCAATTGTGATTTGAACTAGCCACCTTTGACCTTTGATGTAAAGCAGTCATCCACCACGGCTCCTGTCAATAGTTTTGGAGAATCTCGTTGCATTTATGTAGGTATCGCTTTTCGTCAATCTAAAGGTATTTTGTAAATTGTATTGTATTGGAAGTAACAACAACTGATCTCTCAGTCTAAAAGTCCGAAAGTTATTCAAAAATCTATGAGGCGCTAGAGGGAGCATATATGTGAAAACGTTGGGAGCCTCTAACATACCCAGATATAATTTATTGCACAATATAACAATAACACAAGGCGATTGTATTCCAAGTAGGTTCAGATAAGGATTGTGAGTACCTAGGCAATCTATTTACTGATGACCCGAGATGTGGCGTCTGTGACGGGCGTCGGCATACAGTACGATATCATGTCTCTCGAGGTAAGTCTCGAGGTTGTTGCAATAAAACAAAATTGTATGAGCCCTGAGTCCACTGTGTATCGCGTTTTTTCGGTTGGGATTAAGTCCTGTACATCATATGTATCCTAGCCTTACTCCAAACATTATAACGCCACTTTATCGATCACGAAGAGACTATTTGTCTTGGCAACCCTTTATACGGGGAAACATAGGTTTCCTAGTTCAAATTAGAGTTCCTATGACAGAGATGTACAGTTGGGGAATGGCACAACATGCACTCTGAGCCAGAGACGCACAAAGGTATGTGTACCCATTCGTAGGCAGACTATAGGTATGGCTAACCCTGAAGATCAATCGATTCGTACAGTAGCAATAACGCAACGAACCCTTGAAATATGGTAATTTCAAGTCCAAGACAGTTTCGCTTCATATACTTACATATGTTGTATACCTATCTTTTGCTTATATTACCTATGTAGGTAGGTACGCATATTTTCTACAACCTTGTAATACCTACAATATTAAGTAGTAAAAGATTTACATAACTTAAAAAAACCGAAAATAATTCATGTATGTAAGTACATAATGAGAATTCAACATATATCTGTCCCGTTTAAATATTTCTGTACGTACGCTTAAGTTGGCCTCGCACAGGCGAAAACAAAATGGCTGCATGAGCACAATATCTTATCACTTCGTGTATATAATGCTGATGTGCTAGGCTAACATATATTTTATATTCACTGGTTATTGATCTCACCGTATACTTTCTGGACGAACGGGCTGGAGCTCTGGTGGCGAGAATTCTTATTACTTTTCTATACATTTATACAACTGTCTCACGTCTGGACTGCACAAACTACAGGTCTATCAGCTTTGTCTACTTATCAAATCAGTCAGAAATTGCGTATACTTTTACGAACTTTCTGACAATCAGGATGCTGGCTCTCTTAAAAGTTATGTGTGGTTTTAGACCCCGAACATGATGCACAGATTAAAACTTTTTCGCGATATCGTAGGCACATTTTTGTTATAGGTTGAGATGATTTAATAAATGACGTTAAGTAAATGCAGTTATGCAGTCGTTTCAATTAAAAGATTCGCAAAGCATCTAATAATAATAGGGTTTGATCGTAAAGATAAAGCAAGGCAGGATAGTTTGGGCATAAAGAAAGCATAGATTCTTTTTATCTCACTAAGGTGGCAATCAAATACCCGGGCCGCCTGATGGTAAGTGGTTACCGCCGCCGAAGAAGCAAAGGAAGATTTTATAACTACCTAATCCCAAATAGATCAAACAACAAATTGAATTGGAATATAAATATGTAGGTATCTACTCAAAACTGGGTATGTATGAGTGAACATAGTTCTCTTCACCATCTGTGTAAGGGACATAAAAATATTAATGTATGCATTGATATGCATGCTTAACTTTCCTTAACGGTAACATTCCATAGATATGATAAAACACATGGCTATAGTGGATGATTGCACATATTGCCAGAGCCATTTCAAGCCTAAGCTTACAAAATGTACAAATATTCAATGACTTAAACCAGGAAACAGCATGAAATCCACAAATGAACAAGTTGAAACCACAGAATGGTTTGAGTGGTTATTGATATCAAACTAGGTCACAATTTGATAAACTATTGCTTAAAGCCAATGTGCCTACACAAGTACTTAATGAATTCGGAAAATACTATTAAGAGCAGACCTATACACCTCTGCCTATCCCTTCGGGGACCCTTATGGGTACCTTTTAATACAAAGTCCCTTGTTACTCTGCCAACATGGACGGAACAACAAATAAATCTGCATGGTAAAGCATGACAGTGAGCAATACAGTGTGCTCTCTGTATTCCCCTACGAAGCCTGTGCCCGAGGAGCATCGAACCGAGCTGGTAAGGAAGACGGTTTTGTGACGGTGCAAAGGAGGAAGCGCCGCGTGCCAACTAACCAGAACCGCTGCGGCAAGGCTCCTCTGGAACCCAATGTCACCCTGCGAGCTACGCAGCAGAGCACCGGTGTACATATCCCACCTGCATTACTCGTGTAAGGCGGAGGACATAGAGGAATATGTACACCGGAAGCTGAAATACAGGCCGAGAGTGCAGTTGCTGGAGTCACGCCTCAATTTCAAGGCGTTTGTGGTGCGCGTCCCGACCTGCTACCTGCACCTCGCCATGGACGAGGGCTTTTGACCCCAGGGCATGGTGTTCCGTCGCTTCCGCGGACAAGTGCCACACGAACACTCGAGGAAGTGATATTGTTATGGTATATATGTTAGTCTGTAAGGTATTTATGTAATATAGCTATATATATTTTAGGATAAGGTATATATTATATGGGCCCTTTAAATTGTAACATCTATTTAAATTTGTTGCCTGGAATAAAATTATTTATATTGCTCACTGCCATGCAGTCCACCTGATATAAAATGGTTACCGCTGCCAATGGATGTTAGCAACACCAGGGGTATAGCTCGCACACTGCCGACCCTATAGGATCTTTTCACAGCCTTTTTGAAGAACCCCATTCTGTACTCTCTAGGGAAAACCTCAATGGGTAGCTCATTCTATAGCCTGAGCGTTTGTGGTAGAAAACTTCTTTGGAACCACACAGTACGAAACCTTTGTGATTTCAACTTTTGGCAACATGGCATTATGTGTATATTCATGCTTTCCCACAAAGGCTTAAGAATGAATGGAGAGAAAACAAAAGCAACCACATTTGTACAGAGACAAAAGCTGTTTTAAAATTTTTAGACATTAAGAGTCATAAGCCTCAATTGAAATACTCTGTGGAATTGATAGCTAGTAAAGTCAGCAGCCCTTGATGCAAAGATAATGTAGCAAGTGAGATCACTAGGGTATTGCGAGGTTAGATGTTTGTCTTATTAATCAGCCTTAGAACTACCATAAATGGTCTTTGATGTTCTAAAAACTTATCTACTCATCTACTTCTACAAGTCATAAAGATGGCATGTTATTGTCTTTGCATAGTATATGTTATGCTAAACTTGTGTGGCCAACCATTGGCATGGTTGATAAGTAACAACTATTATGAAATTTGTACTGGACTGTTTTAGTTAATAGAAAACATATAGTCATATCTCAACAAAAAACAATGTTTAATACAATTATGTCAACTAGCTAAATAAATTTGCTTACCATGAAAGAGATACCTGATGATGGGTCTTCATAAAATTTGTTACTGTTGGCAGCCAGTGTAATATTTTTAGGTGAAATTAGCTGTAGTAAGATATATAAGCGTTTGTATCTCATAAATACCTTGATAATCATAAAGTTTGTCATCCATTTATAATAATGACTTGTCAAAGGTAGGTACTTACTTGTTATAATATATTAAAGTATATATAGTCATCTCGAAATCACAATATTCTATGACAATACAAGAAGATTGTGCAAGAAACGCAATTTACGATGTTTACTGATGCACCAGGCAAATCAAACTCCCAGATAGCGATGTCAAGTGCGCAGGTCCTTCAAGCACAAAGGATTTTAAAACGCGATATAAAATACCCTTAAAATATGGTTTGTTGGAAATTTCGGGTTGCAGTTACATCATGACCGATCTATTACTTCCAACAAATAAGGAAAGGAATATATTTTCTACCTACTGAAATAATTTTTTAACAATAGAATGTACTTAATACTCACAGTAGTAACACGTCCAAAAGCTGAAAGTAATCACAAAAATATAGCCCGTTGGCCTAATTTACACACATTATATTGTATACAACGTAATAAAACACCAACGCAGACCATTTATCGTGACTAACTAAACTTCAAATTGATAATTTTTCAACGCTACATGAAATTTTAATAATCTCAATAACATTTAGAAGTTCACAAAATGTCACTGTCTGAGATGAAATACACTATTTAATTTTGATCCATAAAACACAGTTTTTCCGAGATTTTCTAGCACTTTTGAGAACAAAAACAGCTGGTTACTCATTGAGTTTTTTTCTTCGACAACACACAAAGCAGTAATAAAGCAAGCATACGTTAGGGCTGTACTACTTCCGCCTAAAACCGTATAACCGGTTATAGGAAAATATTTACTTCAAATTACGCATTCGTATATCTAGATTATCTTTTAGTAGAGCCTGTCATCTTATTGGAGACCGCGAAAAATAATATAGATAAAACTTTCTTTACGTTGAAGAAAAGGGCCCTAATTTAGTTATTGACTTTGGGAAGGTTTGGATTTAGATGTTCGGTTTGGTAGTCCAATTTGGTGGTCGGTCTACAATTATTTTTTTATATTATATTTAATTATATTTGACTAAGTGACCTCTTACTGAGGAGATTCACTTCTATTTTGTGGAATTTACACTTATCTGTTTGTTAAAGAATCTTTTTGTCTCTATCGGCTATGTAGGTCTGTTTAAGTCGAATAGCAGGCAGTGACTATGTTTTGATATCAGGGATAACTAAGACGCTAACCCATTAAACCCTAAATGATGACGAGAATACGATATAATTTTTCCTAACAACTAAATGGTACACAAATATAAATAAAAAAAACAGGAAGGTCTAAATAATTACGTAAAAGTATGCTACAATGGGATTTTACAAGTTATTACAAACTACCAACGGCGTAATCAATTTAGAACTCCAGGTTACCTGACTTGGAACCAATTGATTTATACGACTTTGAATGTCTTATGCAAACTTCCTCTAGATGTTTTCACCGCTGCTCCATGGAAATCGATATAACAAGTATTTTTAGCTAGTCCTCTTCTATCAAGAAAACACTATTATTTTTATCACAGATTTATAGTTCATACACATACATTATGCAGACATTTCATCATGTCTTGATACCTCAAAAGAAAAAAAAACTAGACATGGTAACATTTATCTATAGTTATTATTATTATTTTTTTATACCCTTGTTTGACATTATTATAACACACAGTACGCTGTCTTCGCTTTGAATATTACATAATATTTGGGGTTCGTTGTTTTTATAGATACGTATTAAATTCTTTATAAAGATCATAAGTATTATCTTCGTCTCTCTCTCGAAATATTCCTATAATGTCTTCTTCGTTAGATAAACAGAGGTTTTTTAAAATTTCCGAAGGCGATGGGATATTCTTATCTTCTATTGGAATAGTTTCTATCAACTCTTCTATATTGGATCTAAATACATTTTGATCGTTTGGGCTAGCTACTAAATTATCATTCAGAACAGCAGTAGAAGTAGTACTTGCTGCTGCTGCCTGATTCTCTTCAATTTCCTGAAAGGCTCCAGTAATAAATGAAAAGCTGTCAGATTCCATATCTTCTAGTGAGAGCTTTGCACCTGTACGTACTAGCTCAGCATTGGCCTCAGATACTTCCGGATAAAGGACAACTGTATGCGTTTTTGGATCCTGTTTCTGTAGGTCGGGATCCCCATGTTTCTTTTTCAATTTTTCCACTAGGTCGCCGATTTGGCGTACTACTGTACCAGGTGGCTGGGCTTGGCATTTATGAGTTCTTTGAGATACCTGTTAAAACAATAATACGATGAATGTGTCAGTAAGGAGATAAAACATTGAACTCAACAACACATGGAATTGAATTGCAATAGCCTTTAACGACCCAGTAAGTTATTGTAGTCTTTGTTTCTGACTATGTTGCTATATATACTATTGCATAAACAGATTCGTATAATCTACAGACAATAAATATATAATCAGTGAGCTTTCGGAGTAATACGCTATTTTGCTGCAGCATGTTAGGAAATATTTCAACCACTGTTTGATCGGCTTGGCTTCGCTAGTTCACGAATATATAACGCTCATCCTAATCGCCCACCACACAAATATCCCTAATTTTACTATACCTTGTAACGAAAGCTTTTTTCACACGCTGTACATTTATAGGGCATAACACCAGTATGGATGCGTCGATGAACCAAGTAGGAAACTCTCTGACGAAAACATTTACCTGAAATTTAAATAATGTTATTAATTATGTTACGAGTTGCCTGCAACTTAAAGATTGCAAGTTTGAACCCCGACTGTACCAATGAGTTTTTCTGATCTAAAGTACAGTCAGCTTAGTCACACCGGGAATTTTCCTATGAAGGTATGCCGGTTTCCCCATATTGAGAGTCAATCTACATACGTTAGAGAAGAAGTTCAAAGGCGTATATATAGTCGTGCTTGAGTAACAGGGCGGGACTCGCCATCTACCTTAGCGCTTAAAATATATCTTTGGCTGAGAGTGGTTGTCTACCTAACCTTCATACCTCTGCCTACCCCTCCGGGTACCGTGGGAATGCATATACCTAGGTATTGTGGGAATGCGTGAAGGTATATTATTATTAATTAGGCAATTAATGATTTGGTTTAACGATATTTTTAATATATACTAACCACAAGTTTCACAAGAAAACGGTTTTTCGCCAGTATGAATACGTTGATGATTATGAAGAGTTGAAAGCTCCTTAAAAGCTCGGCCACAAAAGCTGCACGTGTGTGGCTTCTCATCATTGTGGTACAAAAGGTGTTTGTGATAAGACTGTTGGAACGTAAAAGTCTTATTGCATTGTGTACAAGCATAAGGGGTCTCGCCTGTAAATACAATTTTACAATAAATGATTTGCATATAATTCTGCTACTAAATCCAAAAGTGTATAAAAAAATAGAGAGTTCAAGCCAAACAAAGAGATAGAGTTAGGCTACCTTAGTATGTTATTTATTTCAAAGCTGAGTTTTTGTAGTGCAGACTTACTAGGTATCAAAGAAGGTAATGAATTGATTAATCTGTTAGTACGATTTACCTCCAAAGCTACAGCAATTATTATTTAACCTGTATGTAGGCGTTTATGTTTCTTCAAAAAATATTTCGTCGTAAAACATTTACGACAAACATCGCATTGCCATTGCTTGTTATCGTTTCGCTCAACAGTGGTCGGTTGGTCTTCAGCTACAGAATCAATAGTTGTCTCATGAGATTTAGTATTAATGTTCGCATCGGAACGAGAATTTCCAGATAAAAACCCGTAATGGGCCACTCTTAAATGAACCATCAAAGAACCTCTCATCTTAAACTTTTTCGGACATAGGTGGCACTGATGTCTCGTAAAATTTTGGTTCACATTTTCATCAACATTGTGTATAAGACATCTATGCATGTGTAAGATGCTTGCATCGACAAACTGTAAGCCACAAATATTACAAGTAGTGTTTGTTTGTACAACAGTCGTTTCCGTTTTAACGTAAACTTTCTCGCCGGCGGGAATACATTCGTCCACAGGTCTTTTAGATATATCTATAACAGGTACTGAATTTAGAGATATCACGGGTAGCTTTGGATATATCTTTACATATTTCACTGGTGCACTCAATGAGGATGGCAGTGGTTTATTTTTAGCCGTCGTTGGTCTAGTTTTTTTGTTTTGAATTGTTGATGTATTTTCAGTTTTTGATTTAATTTTAATATCGTGTTCTTCATCTCTATCAAGATGTTTTACAGTTAACAACTTCACATGGCTAAACAGATGTATTGTGAGTTTATCCAAACCGGATACTTCTTCTTGACAAACAGGACATAATATTTTATTCGTAGATATATGTATTAATCTATCCCTTAAGGATTGTACTGAATGAAAAACTCCAGTATGAGAACAAATTGGACAAGGCAAAGATGCTGCATCCGCACTCATATTTGATACTTTGGTACAATAATCTAACACGAAGCCAGCGTTAGCGCATGCTAGCTACACAACACGAGACTAAACGTCTGATGAGTTATTTTGGGATGACTGCGTACATACATATTCTTTTGGCGGCATTTCAAGATATTTCCAACATTCATCCTTACATTCCTGATTCCAAGTATTACTAAACTAAACTAATTATACTTGATATGTGCCTTTAGCAGCTACAAGGAACTAATATTGGTAGTACATAGTTCTATCAATATTAGTTCCTTGTTCCTTAGCATGTTCCGGAACTCTTAGATTTTGTCAGTGCATTGAATTTTGTAATGTTTTAGTTGATTATGTACCTACTTTGAAGATATGAAATACAAAAAAATTTTCATTAAAAGCCGTATTCGTAATCGTAACAAGCAATACTTAAAAAGCTAACATTATGACGAAAAAGAGCGATATTCTTGACGTTATTGGGTAGCCGTTTATCATCAGAGCGGCCTGATGCTTGTTTGCTATTTTAGTGCTATATATAAATGGTATATACACGGTCTGTAAAGTGCGAATTATGTACCTAATTCTAATTATTTTTATACTCGCAGGCGTCCACAAGATGCAGCAGCTGATCACCAGGTCATATGCTTCTTTGCAACCTTACCAGCCTAAATATAAATAAGGGTTTTATTTAAGGCTGTTTCCAGGTTATCAACTAAAAGTCATGTTATGGCTTTATATATAAATTTTACTGCAATGTTTGTTATGGCGATTGTTAACGGTTTTGTCAAAATATTTTTTTTAAGTCAGCTGTCTCTTTGTCATTTGTTATTTTGAAAAATGGCGGTGAATTTGTTTGTTGCGAAGCGATATTAATGTTTTACCTATTGATCTAACAGAAGGGTATATTTATTAAATACCTGATTTAGAAGTGTTGTTTTATTATTTAGTATTATTATTACGAGCATGGGTGAACAAGGCATGGTGCCACGCTATATGGCCCAGTTATTGGATGAACTGGGATGGAACCAAGGCACTAGGATACCACTTGCAGATCCTGAAAATCAAGTTTCGGAAAATATTTTGATAAATAGGTATTAGCGATTTTAGCTGCTTTTCTGAGATTTGTTTTTTTAAATATATTACTTACTAAGGTATCACAATATTAATTTTACAGACAAAATGAGATTCAACGTTTGAAAGAAGCACTTATCTTGCAAACCCAAAAACGCGATGATCTTAACAAATACAAGGAACATGTTCATACTGAGTATCATGAAAATACAGTGAGTACAAATTCTATTTTCCATTCTGAACCCAACTGCTGCAAGCTTACTAATTCTGTCATAATGTTCATAATAGGTTTATACACTTCATCTTGTTAATCAGTGTAACTGCAATTCACAAGTTATTTGTTGGTTGTATACCACTCATACATACATACATACATACATATCATCACGCCAAGTCCCTAACGGGGTAGGCAGAGAGTATAGAGCGCCAGTTCTCTCTAGACTTACATACCTCTTTCGCTTCGTCCACATTCATCAGTCTCTTCATACATGCTCGTCGGTTTCGAGTACTCTTAACGTTCCCTTCAGAGTCCGATTTATTTGATCCAGGTAGTTGGAACGTGGCCTTCCTCTGCCTCTTCTTGCACACACTTTTGCTTTGTATATCTGTTTCGTCAATCTTTCTTCACTCATCCTTTCTATGTGTCCAAACCAACGTAACATGCCTTTCTTCATCTTTACAATCACGCCCTCATTCACGCCAGTTGATTTGCGAATCTCTTCACATATATATACACTCATACATACATATATAATATGGCATGTTCTGCAGAGAGTAGGCAGAGATTGCACCAGTATTCTAGATTTGTGATTAGATTTATTTAAATTAGATTATTCTAGATCAGTGTTCTAGATTTACAGACCCATGTTAGAGAGGGATAACTTTGTGCATGAGGAAAATTTAACAAGAAAACCATGGCATAGTTCATTATGATGCATTAATTGACACAGTAAGTATGCAATTAATTGCAATGGACAGCCCACAACACTAATGGGTGAAGCGAGTCTGATGTTGATACTCAAAGTAGGGTACTTGAAATCAAAACAACATATTAATAATAATATATCCTCACGCCTTCCCATAAGGGTCCCCGAAGGGGTAGGCAGAGGTGTATAGGTAATACCCACCCACACACCCACTTTCCGCCAGAGGTATATATGTACACCTACATAAATTAATAAAAAAAAAAATTATAAATCATCATTAGAATTAGGTTAATTCCTGCCTGCTACCTGCTCTGTTTAGCAGTAAACAGCTTAATAACAAGAATTTCATTAAATCAGTAAGAGTGAAGCAAGTGTGTATAAGCCATACTTATACTTGAGGGGGTCAAGTAAATATTACAGAATAGATGTGGATTATCATATGGGATACCATCTATCACATAATGAAACTGCTTTAATAACCCATGAATATTAGTAACCGCATGTATGCACTAATTATAAAAAAATCAAAATTCCAGCGCCTACTCTTTGCTCACAAACAGCAGTTGGAACAAGAGGTGAAGTTGCGTCAGCTAGCATGCAATGAGGCTGACCGGCTTGAACGTGATATCATTGACTGCTACAAACAAAGCAAGGAGTCTACATCAAGGATTGATAAACAGCAATGTAAATAAAAATATAGTTTCACTTATGTTGGTCACATGGATATTCTCATAATTATATATAGACTTAAACCTGGGTGTGTGGTAGCAATATGCATTTCTGAAATAAAGTAGTGATTTAAAACCTCATAAGCTTTTTATGCAGATTAGACTGAGACAATAGTCTCACAAATTTTGTAAATGCGAAAGTTTCTGAGAATATTTGTTCCTCTTACACGCAAAAACGTATTGGATTAAATTTGGTAGTATCTAGTGATACGGATTATTTGCTGGATTTTAACTTGGTTATTATGTTTTATTCCATAGAAATTATCAACCAATTTTACGCCAACCAATTTTGGGGCGCGTCTTCGTGTAAGGCACTATCTATTAGTCTAAGACATATGGTATGTTGTGTCTGATGGAATGCAATAGGCTTTCTGCCTACTATTTTGTAACCTGTATTGTATATATATATATATATATTCTCCGATTTAAGCGAACATTGCTCGATTGCTGAAGAAGGCGGATACTTTGAAGTCTGAAGTATGTGGCGAACGTGGAGCCCTACAGGAATGGCGGGCGGCACTAGAGCGGTCTGCGGGCGACATCTCCGCCATCGAGCAGTTTACAAAGCAGGACCTCTCCAAGGCTAAGGTACGATTCGTATAAGTTAAGGATACAATATTAGGTATGATAGTAGGTGAGGGTAATATGTGTTTGGCTTCATTGTGCCTTAAGAAAAATATATGGATGTTTGTACGAACTAACAACAAACATGATAATTTTTTTTTAATACCAATGAACCATGAACACTTAGATCCAGTCCAGGTAATACTGAAAACATTGTATTCAACTGTATATGTTTGAGAAGGTATTCAAACTAGTTGTAACAAAGACTTTGACCCTACATGAGTTGGCACTAAAATGTTGTTCTTCAATGATGAATGGAGACTTAGTTGTTTCGTAATTTCCAGGCATTGGAGACAAAGAGGCAGAAGCTTAAAGTGGAACATGACCGCATGCAGGAGAGGGTCAACCAGCTGGTGTCCAACCTCAGTGCCGAAGAACGCGCCTGTGACAGGATCTCCGTTCAGGTGTTACCATATATGTATTGCTTAGATTATTATAATTAGTGTTTAGAGTGAGCACAAGACTACACTCATAGTAGTGTTCACCATAGCATATCAAAATATATTCTTGAGGGATCTCTGCCTAAGAAGTAGCATTCAGGTATTGCATGGATTTTGATGTATTGTGATTTACCACCAAACAACTACCAACGCAAGACCTTAAGTTTCGCAGTCACGAGCTCTAACCACAGACCAATCATGATGACTCCCATTTTCTATAACCTCGTCTGTGATGTGGGGATGTAATATACTACTTCTAAATATGTAATGTATTATTTTGTGACAAAGCTTATGATGTCTGACGGCCGACTTGTCTAACGGTCCGAGCTCTTGGCTACGAAGCTTGAGGTTACGCGTTCGATTCCTTCTGAGGGCCGATATTTTTTGTGATGAACATGAATGCGATTTGTACATTACCATAGGTTTGCTCAGTTTGGGACTAGGACAATTTGTGTGTCTTAGTCCCAATGTATTTATCTATATTGATTCCTATGTGTGTACCGAAGTCCTGATTTTTTAAGAGTTCTGTGAGTTCAAAGACTGATACACTGTCGAAAAAGGTATTTCTTTTGTATTTATCTATACCCTTGAATGTCAGGTGATGGAGGGCATGGAGCAACGCAAACAGATGATGACCATGTGGACTGGTGCAGTTGAAAATTTGAGGCAGCGGGACAATGACATTAGACACATTCGAGAGGTATTTGTACTTATACTAATTTTGACCCGCGACTCCGCCCGCCGTTTAATTTAATATTTAATAATACACATAAATAGATAGGTCCGCAAGGATCACTATCTATTGATAGAAAGTAATCCGAAGTGGGCTAAATGTAGAATAACTAATGCAATTTAATTGTTATTGCAAATTAATTGTTTTATCTAATAGATACCAACCTGGAAACACCGTTAATATACCATATAATACTGTGCTATAGTATAATATAAAGCAGGACATAATTCTAAAATACCTAAATCCTAAAAATACTACCGAATGCCTATCTCCGCTTGATGATATGTATATGTATAGACAAAATATCCAAATAGGTGTTTCTTATAGTTATTTAGTTTTAATGTATATCCTGGTCAAAATGTCCTGCCTTTTGACACGTGAAAGGAACAAAAACTTTAGTGACATATGCAGTAGTTCTATCCTGGAGTGGATACAATACATATAGTTTGGCTGCGGCTTCTTTGGTTGTACGATAAGATGGTATTCAGGACTATGCAGTACTGGAGAGCGAGGTGAACCTGGTGACCGAGCAGTGCCGCGAGCAGCAGGCCTTCTGCGAGCAGCAGCGCGGCAACAACGCGGAGGCGGCGCGAGAGAACAGCGGCCGCGCGCAGCAGCTCAGCCAGCTGCGACTCGCATACCAAACACTCGCTGAGCAGAACGTCACGCTGGACAGCGAGGTTCGATACTATTCATTTATTTTATTTATAATAATAATAATCATATATATTCACGCCTTCCATAATATATTTTTTTTAATTAAGCAATTAATTGTTATTTTTAATCTATAACAATCTGAATCGTAAAGATACCTGAAGTATAAAGAGGAAAACTTTGTTTGTTTGGTTGTAATGAATAGGCTCAAAAACTACTGCACCGATTTGAAAAATTCTTTCACTGTTGGGAAGCTACACTATCTCCGGTGAACATAGGCTATATTAAATTGGACCCGATAGGTGGCGCTGCGATCGTGCTACGGGCAATTTAACTTTTTCACCCGAGCGAAACTGGGCGGGACAGCTAGTATATATATATACAAGCTGTACCCTATCACGTTTCACTGTGGGTGGATGGATGAGAAAGGCCGTTAAAAGATTTTACTGACATTAAAGTAGATAAAAAAGACCCTTAGATCGGATTCTATATTGTGTCAAAATCTGAGCTCATTCAGTGCTAAGCTTTTTAGCTATTTCACTTTTTAAAGCGTACACAAATCAACTTAACATTTATATAAATATAAAATTAAGTTTAATATTTGATTCAGGCCCAAAGTCTCCAGCGTGAGCTGAGCAACTTGCGAAACGTTCTGGAGAAACTTCACATGGAGAACAGGAGGATTATGGATGAACAACACCGTAAGGATGTCGCGCTAAAAGCCCTCATTACAAAGGTACAGTACTGCGCGATGCAATGTGAACTAGAAAAGCTGTTCTAATATTTATTATGGCACTTCTGCACACTGTATCGATTTTCACTCCTTTTTGTTTTTGAACACAACTCCTCCCGAATGTAAGCGCCGTGTATTTACTGGTCCTTCGAGCAAAAACTTATCCGTGTAAATAAACAACTATTTACAGTTATGTAAAAAAAATACTCAACTCCCTTGGATGTAAACGCCATGTAACTTAAAATGAGCAAAAATCCTGTATATCTGAATTGAGCCTTATTTTTATTTAAATGTATATTTTGCAGATCAGAGAGCTCAAAGATAAACTTGTAGACTCTTTGGATAAGTCCAAATCATCAGAGAAACGCGCCAAAGAGCTGGAAGATATGTTAAACGTAAGTTATGTAGTAATTATTAGTTTGTGTTGTTCGATAATGATACCAATGTATTGAGTGATAGGATTGATATTGCAGGAAGAGGAGCGCTATGCCAGTCAGTTGACTGTGAATCAACAGCGCGCCATGCATTGCTCATTTGTCGAACAACAGAATCTGTTAGCACTCAAAAACGAGGAGAAGTTATTTCATATGCAATTAAAAGGCAAGTAATGTTGACTTGTATTATCGCCATCATAAATAATTAACAGTATAAACTATGGAAACGAAACTGGTCGGTAACTTTTGGACAGGCTTTAGGCTTTTTGGTAGACAGTTTGAAGACAGTGGACATTTTTATAGAACAAGTCAGATGTAAACGGTTACCCCCGAGTCTATAAAAGCGGTATCGCAATTGATACTAGACCCGCACCACGGTTAAATCTGGTTTGCTGACATTTAAATATGAATTTAAATACTTTTCAAATAAAATATACTATGTAGCATTCCATAGGTAATAGAAGTTTGGAAATAGGCATAGTAATTTTTAAATTCATATTCTCTCTAGATATAAGTAATTGGATATTAATTTTCAGCTTGCAAAGCGATAATGAGCAAGCTGGATAGCAAACAACGTGGCGTTGAGCGGAGCTTGCAGAGTCAGAAGGAAGCTTTATATGGCATTGTGAGTATCCTCAATGCCTCTACAACATGCATTTTCATTGAAAATGTGCCATGATCAAAAAATTTTTTTTTATACTTTCGGAGAGGCAAACAAGCATACGGCCCACCTGATGGGAAACGGTTACCGTAGCCTATTTACGCTCACGATACCGAAATATCACTTCGCGTTGCCACTCTGTGTTCGGAGAGTTATAGTGTGTTGGCAGCATAATGGGTTTAATCCCTCTGCTTCCAACACAATGTAACAATCCTCCCCCCTCCCCAAGGAGCTCATTACTTCATATCATATACACATGTTTCATCACGCATAGTCACAGAATAGAGCGCCAGGTCTGCCTAGAATTGCAGATCTCCTATGCTTCAACCACATTAACCATTCGCTTCATACATGCTCGATGCATTCCAGTAAGAAGTACAGATATTTCATAATCTCGCCTCGTTATCTTCTTCATATATACTGGAGTAGGTATTCCTGACGTTGCATATTCCATTGTTTCATTTTTATTATTAATATTGTGGATATAAAGATAAAAAGTTGTCATTGCATTATGTGTCTTATTGTGTTGTTAATAAAGTGTTACCAAGTTGAGACGATTGGGTCTCGTGTGGCCCACATGGAAGGTGCGCAAGCTGAGCGCGAGTGCTCTGCGGAACTGGTTGAGAGGGAGAACAGGTATGTAAAGTAAAATAAACACATGCCATTTTAAAATACTCTTGATCTATGTGTTAAAACATATTCGACTGGCAATCATTGCCAGTACATATAACAACAGTAACGGTAAAGGAAAACTTCGAGAGGAAACCTGCATACGTCTGAGAAGAAATTCAAAGGCGTACGTATAGTCGTGCTTGAGTAACAGCGATGGACTCGCCATCTGTCACGTTGGCACGTAAAATATATATCTGGCAGAAAGTGGGTGTGTGGGTATTACCTATACACCTCTGCCTACCGCTTCGGGGACCCTTGTAGGAAGGCGTAAGGATATATTATATATTATCATACATAAAAGATGTTTAACCTATGGTCTAGTATTTTATTTTTTAATTTATATGTATACCACCAAGACTAAGTTAATATAGGGCGCAGATATTTTTAAGTTAGTCAGTTAAAAACAAACACGCTACGGTTTACGTTAGATAGAATAAGGCGAAGTAATTCTCGCTCTGGGCATACTACAAAATGCGAAGCTTATTTATTTGCCCGCTACTACTAACTAGTAGTAACGGTGGCGCCCTCTAGAGGACAGTCGTGCACTTAAAAATGTATTTTAATATTAAGTTGTAACGGTCCAGGCTAAAGGACGTTTGCGCCCGTCACGCGGCGCGCGTGGCTCTCCTCGAGCGGCACTCCGCCAAGCTGCACGACGACATGCGCCGGCTGGCGAGGGAGCTGGAGGCCAAGACCACCGAACTGAACAAGCTGGTTTACACACTTTATACATTATATGCGCTTTCCTTCACTGAACACTTGAACAGACAAAATCACTGATACTTTTTGTGATTTTGTAATAGAAAAGATTCAGCAACTAGTGTCACTCAAACGCAAAGCAATCACTTAAAGGTTAATTATTGTGTCGCCAACGTGTGTTGCAAGTTCATGGACCTTGTATACCACCAAGAACATGAACGCCACTATAGAATCAGCTTTACATTAATAAAGTTTTAACAAACTTTTATACAATAACCTATCGTAGCTAGAATGTAATACCTGATAAAAATATGATTCCACCACGTTGTACTGAAAAGACTTCTGAACTCTTGTTGAGTATGAAGTGCGCCTGAGGCATCAAAACTATTTAATATCGTTTTGATTGGCGGTAACGCAAACAAGTATTTAAAAAAAGTTTAAGTGCGCTCGCGGTAACCACTCACAGGAAAATCGGCTTAAAAATTCCTTCCTCTGCGGGGACCCGTGAGATTAAAGCTATAGACTACATTTTGCAGCGATTAGAGCAACTAGCATGAATTTATGTATTGTGCAGCAAAGTCGGCTGAAGAGTTCCCTCCTGAGCGTGGAGGGAGGTGAAAAGGAGCTGCGCGGCTCCCGCGAGGAGTGGCGGCGAGCGCGCGTGGAGGAGGCTCTGGCGCGGCTGAGGGTCGCGCACGCCGCGCGCGCGCTGGCTGGCCTCGGGGACGCCGCCTACACCCTGGACACGCAGCGGCTGCAGCTTGACGCCGTAGGCACTTGTTTCTTTTTACTATTATTACACATTGATACATGGATACGTGTCCTTTAGTCCCGTGTGCTGATAAAAATGTTACTGCAACAATATATTTTAATTTGACGTTGGATAAGTATGTATATCTACACGCCACCTCACAAGCGTCCTGTAAAGGGTAAGCAGACGTGTTCCTGTAGTTTCTGGTGAAGTCATATATATAAATAAATTATATACATATCAGATGGCATAAAAAAAAACTTTTATGACTCTTTAATCAAAGTTCAATGAATGATATGGGACAATTAATATTTTGTAGAGGTCAATGACGAGACCAAAATCATTCTGGCCGGTATCGCATGCAACAGCAAAGAGAAACACTGGATTCATCTATCGTATGCTACCAAATTCATTGAGAACCATCTTCCTCCGTGTTCTCGAAAATGGACCACGCTTTATATGCTTTCGAAATACCAAGCTGCATACTTCCAGGCAATGAACGAGCGTTTAGTGGAGATCACAGCCCGGCGCGACATGTTCAGCGTGCAGAAGCGGGCCCTGCTCGAGGACTGCGGGAAACTGCGCAGTGACATACGCGAACGGGAACAGAGGATCGAACAACTTATCAAGAGGTATTATAATCCTACTAATATTATTATTACTAGATATGCGCCGCGTAAATATTAATTTAATTGTTGAGTTTTTTTCTGGAGTAGTTTAATCCTTTTGTCCTACTAATAATATATTATATAAAGAAACGTGGTCGCCAATTGGTTCGGTTAGTTGCTTGCAACACAAATATTGCAAGTTCACATCCTTATACACCTCTGCCTACCCCCTCGGGGATGCTTGTGAGAAAACGTGAAATTTATTATATATTATAAACTAGCTGTCCCGCCCAGCTTCGCTTGGATGAAAAACTTACAATTTTTGAAACACGATCACAGCGCCACCTATCGGGTCTAATTGTGAACCTAAACCATTCTCAAATCCACCAGAAGAAAATTGCATTAAAATCGGTCCGGCCGTTTAGGAGTTCAGCGACACGCACAGAAAAAAATAAATTTTTTTTTTCATACAAACCTCCTGACAATAAAGGAAATACATAAAAGAAAGATTTATCCAATTTGGTGCAGTCGTTTGGAAGTTATGCGCGTACAAACATTTCGGTGATTAATTTTTTTATATACATACATACATATCATCACGCCGAGTCCCTAACGGGGTAGGCAGAGAGTATAGAGCGCCAGTTCTCTCTAGACTTACATACCTCTTTCGCTTCGTCCACATTCATCAGTCTCTTCATACATGCTCGTCGGTTTCGAGTACTCTTAACTTTCCCGTCCTTTAAATTTTTATATATATAGATGTGAATGTTTGTTACTCTTTCGAAAGAATAAAATTTGTCTCGGTCACAACACATAGAATATGTAGGTAATTAAGAAGAAAATCTACCAAAAAATATGTATTTCACGTGGGTCAAACCGCGCCGCGTAGCTAGTATAGTATATACTAGATATAGTAGTAGATATCTTAATAAAATACCTTGGGACGATTCCGCACAAAGTGACCTGGACTCTAACTAACCAAAGTTTGTACTATGGGAAACCATGCAAAGTTAACCAACTGATCCTTACTATTTATGAGACCTGACGAGTCAGCTAACAGACTCGTCAGTTCTCATAAATAGTAAGGTTTGATAACAATCAAAAGTTACAAAGGGAGTTTCTCCCGGCACCTAACATTTCTCATGACGTGCATATTTTGTGTAGTTAAATTTGGGTTTGTTCTTCTAGGTACGATATCTTCATCGGGTCACTGGGCAAGGATGAATCCGGTCAACAACTATCCGTGACGTTCTTCAAGATAAAGGTACTTTTCATGTATATGTATATGATATTGGGAATTCGTGCCTTATCTTCGAAGGAGAATACAAAGCTGTAACGACACTCTCATTTCCCTGAAAACATATTAAGGCTCGACCGTTAAAGTTGGCGAATCCTTCGCCGGTTTGCTAAAACTTAATTTTTAAAACGTTTCCTTCACCGTTAAACCTGGCTCAGTAAAGTTATTTGTGAAATTTTACACTCACTCTCTAGATACGCCCTGTCTACCTTCATAACTGTTACTTCTCATAAGAAGTACTTCGTGGCTCAAACGCTAGCTCTGCTTACCTTTCCGCCCCCCACGCCTACCTCGCACTGCACACCCTAGATAGAGGCGCTCCAAGGCTGACATGTGTACAGATAGTGACATCCACGAAGACGCGCCCCACTATTCTTCCTCATAGCTTATAGACTCCATATATGCGCAACCTTTTTAGTTACGATCCAGTTTAGTTCTAACAATTATTGTTGTTTATATTTTTTAAATTTTATTTGCTTTGTGCATGTAATAAATAAATAAATAATGTTTAAGTATTATCGGTACACTCTCAATTTATGGACTCGGGACATACTCCCCACGTCCCGGGACCACCTCGACTAGAAATTGGTGGGTTTTCGTCCAGTTCGCGGCGGAGCGCGCCGAGCTGCGCGAGCGCGGCGCGGCGCTGGACGCGGACATCTCGCGGCGCGAGCGGGACGTGTGCGCGCTCGAGGCCACGCTGCGGGTGGTGGCCGCCGCGCACGCGCACTTCATGCACAACATTACACCACTGGCTGACGACAGTACTACTTTTATTATTCTCCATAACCTTGACAGTATAACTGAGGGCGGCGGTAACCGCTTACGATCAAGCGAACTGCATGCTTGTTTGCCACTGATAAATCTCCCTCCATTTTTCTCTCTCCAGGGCCGTCTTCTATTTATATATTTTATTCACAGACTATTTATTTGTGGCCGAAGCGAACAGCCTACCCAGTGAGGGAGTCGGCATGATGATTTGTATGTATGTGTGCTAAATGCTCCCTGCATAGAATTGGATTTTCATTGGCAGATTTTCTCTGGAATAAAACATATTGCATGTGTTTATCCAGCTAATAATCTGCCTCCTCCTAAAACTGCTCTCAATTCCGTTCAGTTGTTCTGGCATCAAACATCCTCTCAGTTCCGCATTTTATAATGCCAATAGGACTTGCTGCACTCCCCCCCCTCCCTATCCCCCCGCACAGCTTAGATAGTGTAATAAAGTAACGGCGTGCAGCTCCCGAGATGGAGGAGGTGCACGCTCTGTCGACGCAGTACTACCGGCTGCGCGACGAGCTGCGGGTGGTGACGGGCTGCGTGGCGCGGCTGGAGCAGGACAACGCGGACGCTGCCTCCAGGCTCATCATCCTCGGCGACAAGGGCAAGCAGCTCGCCGCCAGGGAGTGAGCTGCACACTTTGATACATTACTGCTCCTTAGATACACAGTTTGGACCAAAGATTTCGTCATATAATAGCCCTTATGGTAGGTGGTACGCCTGATATTATGACTTTACCGATTTATTGCTAAACAACGGCACAAAGCAGGATTTTTTTATAATATTGACACATTGTTCCGTAAAATATATTAGGTACAAATGAATATCTTTTTATACATTATTTCACCGCTTAGGTTTCATGTCGGTGAAGGGTGGGTTGTCTTGCGTTTTGAGGTCAGGTATTTTATGTAGAAATATTGAACGTAATTTTTAGAGCTGATGCCGAGAACGACTTAGACGGCGCTCGCGATCGTGTGCAGCGGCAGGAGACCCGGCTCCAGAACGCCCGCGAGGTGGTGCGACATAACACCAAACGCGCCAAGAAACTTGTCGACGGAATCGATGACTGGCGGATCTTTCAGGTGAAGTGTTGTACAACAAAAATAATACGAATACCTTTTGTCTCTTACAAGAGGAGCTGTGCCCGCGACTTTGTCCGCGTGGAATTAAACAAATAAAATATTGTTCAGTTTCTAAAATAAAAGTACCCTAAGTTACTCCTTTGTACATCGAGCTATCTGCCAGTGAAAGTCCCGTCAAAATCGGGCCAGCCGTTTCAGAGAGAACAGACAGAAAGGCAGACAAAAAAGGTAACAAAATTTTTTTTGTATATGTACCGTGTATACATCCATATGCATTTAGTAAAAAGGGGTTATCTTAATAT